>BLSH010010555.1:478995-517849 GCA_018402905.1 Glandirana rugosa | reverse complement strand
ATTAAATATGAAAAGTGTGTGTCAAACTTCTACTAACATCTTGTCACTATACCGAAGAGGGCCGATTAAATCTGAAAAGTGTGTGTCAAACTTCTACTAAAGAAGCCATATCACTGTTCTACAATCATCTTCAAACTGTGTGTGAAAAGTATAAATTAGCGGGAGAAGCCATAGCAGTGTTCTAAAATCATCTTCAAAGTGTATGGGAAAAGTCTATTGCAGGGGGATAGAGCCATATTACTATTCTTCCAGCCGCATAGAGAGCCATATTATTGTTCTAAATTTTAGAACACTAATATGGCTTCTCCCGCTAATTTATACTTTTCACACACAGTTTGAAGATGATTGTAGAACAGTGATATGGCTTCTCCCGGCTAATTTATAGTTTTCACACACAGTTTGAAGATGATTTTAGAACACTGCTATGGCTTCTCCCGCTAATTTATACTTTTCGCACACAGTTTGAAGATGATTGTAGAACAGTGATATGGCTTCTCCCGGCTAATTAAGACTTTTCACACACAGTTTGAAGATGATTTTAGAACACTGATATGGCTTCTCCCGGGTGATTTAGACTTTTTCTCACACAGTTTGAAGATGGTCCACATCCACCTCCATTTTTGATTTTTTTATGTGATTTTAGTTTAAAAATGCTTTTAAGTTATTTCCCTGTCCCAATTTCTTTGTGGGGCACTTGTCCGACAATTACCCCCATTTTCCTTCCTTTTGCAGACCTCTAGGACTTTCCAGGGCTTTGTTACAGCCATTTTAGTGCCTAAAAGTTTGGGTCCCCATTGATTTCAATGGGGTTCGGGGTCCGGGTCAAAGTTCGGGCCCGAACCCGGACTTTGTCCCGAAGTTCGGCCGAACCCGAACTTCCAGAGGTTCGATCAACTCTAGTGGTGTGCAGGGGCTGAAGGCGTGGTGTGTGGGGTTCTGCATTTATACACAATTTAAAAATTGTATATAAAAACAGTGGGTCTCCATAAGGTATCTTATAACAAATCCACCACAATACATTTATAAGGATTCTCTGTTTCTATAAAGGCTAGAAGGTACCGGAGGCTGTCACAGTACCTGCTGTTCAGTGCTGATATTTTCCCTGAATTTGCAATGTAATATATAATCTTTACACTTAGGTAAATCTAGGTTTTATTAAAGGTCACCAGAAAAAGTGCTTAAAAACCCTTCTATGAAATTAACATCAGCAAGTGGACCAAAATTCAGTATTGCTGCAGGGTTCGGTTCAGTTCACGGGGCTGCCAGGTTCACTTTACACTTGGAACTTTTCTGCTTGTTGTTCACCCTAGCACATGAAATCTTTATAAAGTAATTAACACTTTCAAAATGCATCATAGCTGGACAGATTCCATGGAGCAAGCCCCACGGGGCTATTCAGTTGTTAGTTGTTTCCTCTGAGCTAAACTGAACTTGACCAGGAACCTGTAAACAGAAAAGAAGACAATAAATTAATGATGAGGTAAGATATAAGGCAAAGTTCATGAAACAAAGATGCAGGAACCTGGTGAGTAAAAAGACAGGATAATATTTAAAAATAATCTAAAGCAAGTGCAAGGTACGTTCTTAAAATTAAGATGTGCAAGTAACATACATATATTAGACACCATCACCAAATCTACCTAAAAAGTATGGATTTATAGAGTTTATTATGCTTAGGTCAGCTACCTTGTGTCGTTACCCCCCCCCTCCACTGAAACAATGCCACATAGAAACATGCATTATTCCACCCAAATCAGAAGTAATTACAGTCACTGTAATTAGTTAACCATATTAAAAATAGAACTGCCCGAATAATTAGAAAAATGGCAAATAAATATTTTGAAAGAATTAATATTGATAGGTACGTAGATACAATAAGTGATTTACTGACACAAGAAATTTGACCAAAAGATAAAAACTAAAGATGAAGCCATTTAAGTCCTTGCTAGAGCAACTACTTAGAACACTCCTTAAGCTGTCCATAGATGGATTGAAACTTGGTCGATTGAGCAGGTACCAGACAAATTTTGATCTGTATATATCCGCTCCTGTTGGACAGAAATCAATCATTAGATCAACTTCTGTTGAACAGGAATGTTGGAAAACTTTCCTTGATCAGCACCAGTAGCCAATCAGCTACAGCTGCTGATCAGTGTATTCTGAGAGTCCTGCTGTCAAAATGCAATGTCCCAGCAGGGGAGATTCCTCCATCCACCTTGTATGTGTGGAGCAATCTGGAGGCTGATTGAAAAAATGGTCCATCTATGGCCAGCTTTATATGGTAAAAAAAAACAATTTTCATAGCTTATAATAGCATGCTATGTGCAGCTTACCAAATTATAAACATACAATGTTATGAGAATAGGTTTATTTAAAGAAAGATGTGATGGTCTTCACCAGTCAAAACACACTGGGCCACAAGACAGAGTTATAACAGGTAGAAAGGCTTGTTGTATTTAGACTATACTGTATGATTTTACTGTATGATTTTCCTTATGAAGGAAAACTCCACCACACAGTTGCTAAAAGGGGCTAAATCAAATTCTGGTTTTCTGTGTCTTTTAAAGTGGTAGTAAACTCAAATAATGTTACCCCAAATTGGCAATATGCAATTTCATGTTGCTGATAAGTAGCTATGCGCCACATGCAGTATACAAATAGAACGTTCTTACTTGATAGAATAAACTTTTTCTGAACGCCTCTGCTTGTATGAAGCCGCCACCATTATAACTCCTGTCTTCCGTCTTTCAATAGTATTTTATTTCTGCCCTCACTCTTTCTCTGTGGCCATAATCCCATGCATGCACATTAGTTCCTGCAGCCAAGCCTCATTTTTGCTTCAGACAGACAAGCTCTGTCTTTGGCTCCGCTCTCCATCCCCACAGCCCCTGTGACGTAGCGGGTCACATAGGGTTAAGGCTCAGCTTCTCAATGGGGAAGGAGTGTTGTGGGATCTCGGGGCTGACACCGACCGAAGGAAATGACGCGGCCCACACAAGGATTTTTACATTCTACGTTAAAGCAATAAAAGTGATTTTAAAACAAATTAAAGCAACAGTGTAAAAAAATAAAAATAAATTAATTTTTAAATTGTGAAAAGTGCCCCCATTCTCTTGTGCTCACACGCAAAGAGGAACACGCATGTCAGTCCGGCACGCACGCAAACAGCGATCGTCCCACACATGTGAGGTATCACTGTGAACGTCAGATCATGGGCAGTAATTCTAGCACCAGGCCTCCTCTGTAAATCTAAAGTGGTAACCTGTAAAGGCTTTTAAACTGTTGCCTATGGGTAGTAAAATGTGCATTGTTTGTCGTCGTTGCACAGGCGTGCTCAATTTTAAAGCAGCTGGGATGGTATTTAAAATTAGGGCGACCGATTTTAGTCTTGCCTAGGGCAGCACCAAAATACACCACTGAATGTAAACACAGAGTAGGTGCACCAGAAGAGTGGGGAGCACATGCTTACACCTCACTTGAAAGGCTGCACCTCATGTAAGCTTTGAGGATGAATTGCTCCACAGTTGCTACAGTAAAAGAGGTTGGGGAGGGGGGGGGGTTGTTTTGAAGCTCATTTACTGCTTCTTCAGAATATGTAAATATGGATTGTCCATCACTTGACCGCAGTTCTACTTGAAGCAACTGAATCCTCCAGTTTTTCTTTTATTTAATATTATGGAAGAAAGATGAGATAACACTATGGCTTTTGCAATGTTTGCAGGACATGGATGGATCGGCAAGTTCTGTTGGGGGTATCTCTTCAATAAAGTCCCTGAGAAATCTGAGATGCCCATATAATATTCAACTTGCCAGCACCCACAAAAAATGTAAATAACTTCTTTGTGTGGAATTAGCCTTCATGCGCCTGTTGATGCTTGGCAGATTTTTAATGTAAAAGTCTGCAAGTTTGTCACTCTTTGTGGAAGTTACTTCCCAAACCATCAATCTTTGACAGATTTATTTCCCTGTCATGACAACAATATCAACCGCTATGCAGAGTTGTAATTAATCATCTTCTTTCCTTGTTGTTTTTCTGCTGTAAGCTCTAAAATTCACATGCCAAAGATGAGCGTTTTTAATTAAAAATATGTAATATCCTCGGATGTACTTATTAATTTCTTTCAGCTAAAACACTGATAACATCTTTAAGTTAAGAAGAGCTCTCTTTGGTTATGAATAGCGGATGCCAATGTTTGATTGAATTAACCTATTTGCTATCTAATTCTAGAGTATTTCTTACAAAAAAAAAACCCCTCTAGGGCAGTGCTCAGGATCTCATGTAATGGTGCAGAAGGAACATATTGTTTGTGTGATGTTACCTGCTGTGATACGCATCCTAGTTTGACTTCATTTAAGGAGGATTTATCCCATTATACTGTAATTTCCTTTTCCAGTGTCTGGAACGATGTTAATTAACATTTATATCCACATACAGATATTCCAGGAGATGCAGAAGCACTGATTTCATGGTGTGTGCTGGGCAACTTACATCCAACAGTGGGAGTAGGAGAAAATGAACCGCATTCCAGTATAATGAATATATCCTCCAGACCACATGTGTCAAACACAAGGCCCGCGGGCCGAATGCAGCCCTCCAGGCCATTTCATGTGACCCTCGCACCTCTCCTGCAGCTCTGCCCCCAGCTTCTTCCTGTCAGCAGCACAAGGTAAGGGGTTGCAATGTGATGCAAGGGAGGGAGGGGGCTATTGACATCTGATGTAAGTTGGGAGGGGTGCTCTGGACATCTGCAATTCTCATAAAATTTTATGCCAGTTGAAAAGGAGGGTTGCACACCACTGGTATCATCCACCAGAGACTTTATTGGAGACTTCTTAGAGAGAACACCTGAGCATTCTCCAACAAAGTTTCTTGAGGATGATACCAGTGGTATGCGACCTTCCTTTTTAGAGTTGCATCATCTGCTGCAGGAGTGTGAATGGGCTACATGCCAGTCTGCACCTGCCCTTCACAGCCTAAGCCTGTAATAGCAATAATTGAATTGAGTAATTTTTTTAATATGATAAAGAATAGATACATTTATATAGTCTTATAGATGTAACCAGCCCTTTGAAGGCAATCATAATGCTGATGTGGCCTGCAATGAAATTGAGTTTGACACCCTTGCTTTAGACAGATATGCATTTTTGAAGTGCTAAAGAACAGGAACACTAGAATGGGATGGGATTTAGTAAGATTCAGAAGCTGCACTCAACCCTATGAGTAGGAAGTGCACCTAAAGATGTACAGCGTTTGTGTGCAACCTGCTATGAAAGCCTTAGTGTTCTCCAATCTGTGGTTGTTAGCTGTATACGAAATGACACAGTGGTGGAAGTAGACAACAGAGGCCACAGCCTGGTATGAGCAGAGTGTTAGGCCTGTGAATACTGCAGAGGTGTATAACAGTAGGATGCAACCAGCATGCCCACTCACTTGAGAGTGACTTGCACCAGCCCTCCCAAGGACCACTTTCCAGTTCATTCTGTGTGCAGCAACCCCTTCCCTAGACAGGTAACCCGAACTCCAAGGATTTCTTCTGTATAACATTACATTTCTAATGGAGTACTATACTACGCACATTATTTCCTTAGCAGATTGTTGATTTCATAAGCCCCAGCTGTCTTAAAGTGGTTGTCAACTCATGACATCCACTTTAAACTACAGGTAAGCCTACAATAAGGTTTGTTGGTTCCACCCCCTACCAAGTATCAGTTTGTGGTGCTAAATAATTTACATGAAATTTGTTAATCATAACTAGAAAAGAAGTCAGCAACAACAGACCCCTCGGCAACAATAGATCCCCCACACAAGAATGGACGCCACCCCAGCAACAATAGACCCCACACAGCAACAGACCCAATCCCAGCAACAATAGATCCCACACACAACAATAGACCCCCCCCCCCCCCCACACACACACACAGCAACAATGGACCATCCGCAACAAAATACCACACCCAGCAACAAAGGATCCACCCCAGCAAAATTAGACCCCCCCCCATGGCAGCAACAACAGATCTCCCAGCAGCCAGTATATATAGACCCTCCTGCAGTCAGAAACAATAGACCTCTCCCTCAACAGTGGATCCCTACCAGCAACATCTGACCCTCCCCCAGCAACATACGTCCCTCCCCCAGCAACATACGACCCTCACACAAAAACAGATTCCCACCTGTAACAATAGATCACCCAGCAGCCAGCATCAATAGACACATACCCCACATCCCTTGGTATTACATTCAGTGCTGGAGTTGCCGGAATAACCACAGTACAGCCAAACATTTACAGTCACCAGAACTTTATTTCTTATTGTCACACAGCCAAGACTTTCTTTTTAGTTTCTTCAGTTCAATTCTTCCACACTGACAAGACTTTCTCTCTAGTTACAGGGGTTTAATCGTTCCACACTGCATGCACCCAACAAAGTAACAGTCTACAAATAAAATGACCCACTTATAAGCCATTCAATGTTATCATTATCATCACCCCACTGTGGTTTCTGTGCATCATACTCTCTTGTCATGTGGAGTAAGCACTGGCTAGGAAGTATTGTAATAGACTGGTTTGGAAGAATAAGTGCCGCATGACAAGTAACCTAGCGTAGGCATCACAAAAATGGAAATGAGCATGAAACCTTGGAAGAGTAAAGGTTTTACAGCACATCAATCTCTATGTAGCACTGTAACAGCGTCTATTAACAGTGTGTTAGAAGATCCTGTATGCACAAGTCCTGTAACTGGCCACAGGAACTGTTGCTCGGGTGTCACCTCAAAAGTGTTTACGGAGTCACCAGTTGACAAATAAAATGACCTACCTATTGAATGACATAAGAGTAAAATAACAACCTAAATGTAAATGTAAAAATATTACAAATCATCATAAAGGTAATAATTTCCCTTGTGAATCTGTAAAAAGAAAATGCCAAATTTAGGTTTAGGATGACCTCTCTTCCATTGAAAGGGATCCACTCTTCTGATGGCCTGTGTCTCCTACCCCACATCACTGTTCCATCGTGGCACCTTCTGCGAGACTCTTTGGTTAGGGAGGCAGGCATCTTACAATTCTAAAATGTCGAATGGTGAAGAGTCTTAAGGAAACTGCATCAATGAAACAGAGGGAGTGTAAAGCAGTCAAGACATTAGCCAGCTTTTTTTTTTCAGCCAGCGCGTTGAATGTAAAAAAAAACATACCCGATTCCCCATCCACACATTCAGGGTGGATGGGGAAATCCTCCCGGCTGAGCTATTGTATTCTGACAGCAGACAGACTTCCCTGCCATCTGAATACAGTTGATCAACTTTGGGTCAACCACAATGACCATACATGGATCGAAATTCGGCCGGTCCCTGCTGAACTGGCTGAATTTCAATCCATGAATGGGCAGTTTAAAGTGATATTAAAGGTTTGGCTTTTTTTAAAATAACAAACATGTCATACTTACCTGCTTTGTTTAATGGTTTTGTCCCAATCCTACTCTTCTCGGTTGCCTGCCCTGAGCTCCTGGCTCCTCCCTCCTGCCAAGTGCCCCTAGAGCAAGCAGCTTACTCTGCGGGTACCCGAGCAGGCTCACTCTCGAGCTGCGGCTCTGTGTGCTCACACACAGAGCCACAGATTGGCCCCGCCCCTCTCTCCTCATTGGCTCACTGGCTGTGATTGACAGCAGCGGGAACCAATGGCACCCTCTGCTGTCTCAGCCAATGAGGAGAGAGGGGGTGCTACTGCACACAGAATCATTTTGCATTAAAGTGGCTGTAAACCCCATTCATGAAATTTGAACTAAGCACCAGTGGCGGCTGGTAAAGTTTTAGGATGGGGGGGCGGCAAGCCCCGTCCCTCCCTTCCCTTTTGACCCCTCCTACATCTAATAAGCCTCACCCCTCATAGAATCCACCCACTCCATCCATCTATTCCACATATTGTGTCAGGAGTACACAGCTCAGCATCCCAGGACACAGTATACAGCACAGCATCGCAGGGCACAGTATACAGCTCAGCATTGCAGGGCACAGTATACAGCTCAGCATCACAGGACACAGTATGCAGCTCAGCATCACAGGACACAGTATACAGCTCAGCATCACAGGTGGGGTATATAGCAGCCAGTATCACAGGACACAGTATAGAGCCCCAGCATCACAGGTAAGGGTATATAGCAGCCAGTATCACAGGTGGGGGTAAATTGCAGCCAATATCACAGGTGGGGGTAAATTGCAGCCGGTATCACAGGTGGGGGTAAATTGCAGCCAGTATCACAGGTGGGGGTAAATTGCAGCCAATAACATTGGGGGGGGGTTAAATTGCAGCCAATAACACAGGTGGGGGTACATTGCAGCCAATAACACAGGTGGGGGTAAATTGCAGCCAGTATCACAGGTGGGGGTACATTGCAGCCAATATTACAGGTGGGGGTACTTTGCAGCCAATAACACAGGCCCCCCCTCCGAAGTCGGGACAAGTACTGCACTTACCCCATCTAATAGGCAGGCAGGCAGGAGTGTGCAGAGATTGGCATGCAGACAAGTGGGCTGTCAGTGTGCAGAGATCGGCATGTGGACAGCGGGCTGTCAGTGTGCAGAGCCTGCGCTTGTGGTGAGCAGGCTGGAGCATGGAGTCTGGCTTCTCTCCGCAATGCATGGCCGGAAGTGACGCCGAGGCTCCTCCAAGATCAATCACCGCCGTCTAGTGGACGGTAGTGATTGATTGACACCAGCAGGAGCAAATAGGCGGCTTGAGGCACAGAACAAAGTGCCTCAAGGCAGGATTAAACCCTGCCATTGAAGCGTGATGCCTGCAATCATGTGATTCCAACGATGTCCGGCGCCCGAACGCAGTGCACTATGTTAACTTAAACAAACTTTTTTTTTTTTTAAGGGGACCTTTTTTTTATTTATTTTTTTTTGGGGGGGGGCGGCGATCGGGCGCCCCTATGGGCGGGCCGCCACTGCTAAGCACATATATCTGTAGTGTTTACTGGTCTCTAAGTGTCTGTAGTGTTTACTTGTCTTTAAGTGTTGTTTCTCTCTGGTGCTCCATTCCTCTGTTATCAGCATAAGTCACTTCTGACAAGTTCTCCAACACAGAACATAACATGAGCTAAAAATGAGTGTCCTGCCAATAAGCTCTCACACAGTTTAAGTGCAGTGTCTCCACCCCTCCCTATGTACTACTGAAAGATGAAAAATTATTTTTAACACAATCTGCACTTTTCAAAGGGGGAGAGGGGAAGACTTCAGTTAAACAAGTAAAACTTATATAGGGAGATTTGTTTAATCTCTGTGTATCATCTGAGGCTGTTCACCTCACTGGGTATATGTGAGGGTTTACATCCAATTAAGGTAAAAAAAAAACTTTTGCCTTTGGTCTCGAGAGTTCATCTTTTGCTAGGAATTTTCAGATAAACAATATAACAGAGCATCAGGTGGTAGGAGACTTGCCTTGTGCATCACAACAATGGTAAACAGAATCATGTTAAAGAATGTTAAGTAGTAAATAGAAAATACACGATAATCAGTACAATTTAGAGTCCCAAAAACACAGTCCCTCAAGATGTCAGTGGAAGGCTTTTTCAGATGTTTTTAGCACATCTATGGAAGTTTAATAGTCCATTGAAGTCAAATCTGTCACAATACAGAGATGAATGAAGCCATGGATAAAAGAGAAAAACAAGACTTTGCATTGCCACAAAGAGGATAAAGCAACTCAGAGATTAGTCTTTTTTTTTTATTAACCAGCAGGTTGAACAAAAAAAAGATTTGATTTCCCCATTCACACATTGGCTGTGGATGGGGGAACCCTCCCCCCACTAAGCCTTTGTATTCTGACAGTGAGGGGACTTCTCCGCTATCAGAATACACTAATCAGTGTTGCCAGCCATAACCAGCGGCACTTATCAAGCAGGGAAAATCCAAAAGGCCGATTGTACAGAAATTAATTGGTAGATTGACTTCTATAAAACCAGCCCATCCATAAATGCATACAAATTCGTCCAGTACCTCCTGAACTAGCCGAATTTCGATCCATGTATGGCCGGCTTAAGGAGTTGGTTAAGAAGCAGCAAAAAGTCTGTAACACCTGAAAAAGCAGCTACAAGTATAAAACATCAAAAAAGGTGCCAAATATGCACACTGATTACTAAGAATAGTTGGTGGATCCTCCCACGAAAGAGTGTTTTCATAATTGCTGTACGTTGTTGATATCATAACTTGAGTTGAGCGAACCCAAACTGTAAAGTTCGGGTCCGTACCGAACTTTGGGGTGTCCGTGACCCGGACCCGAACCCGGACATTTGAAAAAAAAGTTTGGGTTCAGGTTCTGGGTTCGGGTATTTGATCACGCATGTTGAATAGCTGCAGGGCAGCCAATCAACAAGTGTTTCACTGGTTTGCCCTTAGAAACCATCACAGCCATGCCTACTAATGGCATGGCTGTGATTGGCCAGTGCATCATGTGACCCAGCCTCTTTATAAGCTGGAGTCACTTAGTGCTGCATGTCACATGCTCTCTGGGTAGTGTAGGGAGAGGATGCTGCTGGTGCTGTGAGGGACAGATTGCAGACATAATAATATCTCATCCTGCATTACAGAATGATCTGATTGTGGATTAGGTAGAGATTGCTACTACTACTGCTTTTAGGGACAGATTGCAGATCTCATCCTGCATTACAGAACAATCTGACTGGACTAGGTAGAGTCTACTGCTTAGAGGGACAGATTATTGTTCTAAAATCATCTTCTAGTTCTATAGGGACAGGTTCCTGCTGTTGCTGTAAGGGACAGATTATTGTTCTAAAATCATTGCCTATTCCTATAGCGTCAGGTTCCTGCTGTTGCTGTAAGGGACAGATTATTGTTCTAAAATCATTTTACTTCCTTTTGCAGCCCTCTAGCGCTTTCCAGGACTTTTTTACAGTCATTTTTGTGCCGAAAAGTTTGGGTCCCCATTGACTTCAATGGGGTTCGGGGTAAAGTTCGGGTCAAGTTCAGTATCGAACCCAGACTTTTTCCCGAAGTTCGGCCGAACCTACCGAACCTGAACATCCAGGTGTTCGCTCAACTCTAATAATAACTATGCACCTATTTAACAGTGGTAATGCAATGTCAATATAATATGAAGAAAACATCTACTCCATGGTGCAACACATATTGTTATAGCTGGGTACTGAGCTACAGCATTATGGAAATGGAGACATTGCCCTTTATTCTTCTCTCCCTTTACTGAGATGCTGATGTTATGCTGCAGCATTCTCCTCCAGCCAGCAGGGGAGAGCTAAAGCCAACCAAGCCCATAGATCTCTAAGCAGATCGTTGAGAATCCTGGGAGTTGTAGTTTGAGACGGCAGACATATAATTGCTACACTATAATGGTTACATTATAGATCCCAATATGCACTATGCAGAAGGAAGAGTAGAGAGATGTTTTTTGTTAAACTGCCTGGGAAAATTCTTCCTCTTTTAAGAGAGTCAGACAGAGAGCACCTCTGTCTGAATATTCACCTGCCAGCTGAAAACCATACCAGTGGAGATCCGAGCCTGAAACTGGGAGTGAGAACACAGCGCAACACTGCCCACATCACAGCACCTGCACCACTGCTGCAGGGTGACTGGAGCTTTCACTCACCTTCTGTTTCCCACCGCTGATCACTGGAGACTTTCAGGGAGAGACTGAGGTGGCCCCCCTATCAAGTACCTGGTAATGACTGGAAAGTTGTGGAGGTAATAGTATATCTATTGCCTCTTTGTCTAGAAGTATTAGCATGTGAGTAATGTGCACATGCACGAATATGAGCATAAGCCTGCACTGGTTTTCTGGTGATGGGAATCTGGTCTATCTTACACCCCCCTTCTACAGCGAGAGGTCACCACAGCAGTGGGGACAGGTGAGAGGGCTATTCGCCTATTGCTGATAATGCTAGCAAGATCTGAGCCACTCCGAGCAGAACACCAATCCATATTACATCCTATATTGCACTTATTCAAAACCTAGACTGCCCCTATACCAACTCTATACTGCATTATACCAAACGTTTAGTGCATCTGAACTAAATCTACCTTTCCACCTGCGCAGAGACTATTTAATATCTATACTGCATGCAGGTTAACTGGGATTGTCATTAAGTGCACCAATGCTCTTAAAGGGCCCCAATGATAGCCAGCAGAAGAACATCTCAAATGACTGCCCCTCCCATAATAATTATTCTGCAAGTCCCCTTTTTTTCCTCTGCCCCCCTCCACTGCCATCCTCGTTTTCTTTTGGACAGTGCATAAGCAGTCGGTCTAGCATTAGCATTGGCACCATGAATGCACCCTGGCAGTATAGTTACAGCACTCGGTGTATTAAAGTTTACTATGGCACACTGCTGCACTTGAGGTGGCCTTGCTACTGTTTATGCTGATCTGGACACCAAGAAGTTGATTTACTCAAAGTCAAAAGATTGTGCAGTTGCACTCTGCAAGAGCAGTTGCTCCAGAGCTTAGGAAAATCATCCAATCATGTGCAAGCAAAAATGCTGTTGTTTTTATTTTTGTTCCATGTAATTGGGTATTCTTTTCAAAGTAAAGCTTTAAAACCTCATTTATTACGTTCTGGAACAACTGCACTTGCAGAGTGCAACTGCACTTTGCAAAGTGCACAGTCTATTTTCTTTTAGTAAATCAACCCCTAAATGTCATCCTATAGCTAATCCCTACTGTTACTCAATTTGTATGCTAAATTGTGTTATTAGCACTGTTTTCCTGTGATATTGAATGTTTATACACCCAACCTGACATACTGGAGGGGCTGAGTTTTTTTTGGAAAAGGCTGAGGCAAAGAACAGTGGACCCATCCTAATCAGCGGCTCCTAAAGGGGTAGCATTACATGGTCTAAGGATAGTGTTTGGAAAAAGGAAAAAGTTATTGTCACCCTTACCAACACAGCTTTCGATCTCAGCAGTCAAGTTTGTCTGTTGTGAAATTGACTGTTGATAGGCAGACCTCATTCCTCTGGTGACTGTGTAGGTAGCTTGTTTAGCTTGATTTAAGAAAGTGGTTCCATATTTTGTGGAGTGACAATAGTTTTCTTTAAACATATTCATTTTGCACTTCATAAAAGAAGCCAGAGTGGTGTGCAATGATAGTTATACTCTATTTTCTGGTTTTTCTGGTTTTACTCATAGAAAAACCCGTTTCAATATCCTCATTGCTGCGTGATAGAAATAAAAGCTGTTTCAAAACTTGCCAAAGCAGTAGAAAATGCAGTAATCCTGTAAAAAACAACTTATGTTTTGAAATGTGGAACTTATGGGTTTCAATATTATCAGACTTTTCCAATGTATTGTCTTCCAGTGTTTTGAACTCATGAAATTCCCTGGTGTATCAAGTTCTTCTGGAAAAATAACCATAAGGAAGGGGTTTATAAAGGTAGTGAGGTTATCTTTGTACAACTGTAGGTGCTTTGGAAGTATCGGAGCCACAACACTGAGAACTGGATAATCTGATGGAAATTTCTTCTGAAAATAGCAACCAACAGAAGTTTGTAACATCTTTAAAGAAGACATCCGCATCTCTGGATTTCAAATCTGGTGATTTCAAGAACTGGCTGATCGTGAACCCTATGAACAAATTGTCCAAAAAGTTTGCAGGGTTGTCTAATTCAGTTTTGAATACATTGGGCTGTTGACTAATGACATACGGCTTCAGAAACCTGCCTACTAGCTTTTTGAAGAATTTAGATAGAACAGGGTTCAACCTTGTGAAGGATTACCTTTTCATATTACAAAAGTGTTCACATGCATAAAATGCAGTAACGTGGCCTCACTTCTTGAGCCTCTGCTCTCATTATGTTCTCTCTATGTGCAACTCTGTTTGGCTTGTGTCAGTGGCACCAGCTTCCTCTCCTCCTACGTGTTGTTGTGTATCCCCCCCCGATGGGGTAAAAAAAGCAGAGAAAGAGTAAAATGAAGCTGAAGAACTGACGCCCAAGTGTGACCCACAGGTACTCGACACTCTCGGACATGATTGGGGTCTAGACCATCCACGTGAGGCAGAGCTCCAATTATACACACAATTTTTAAAACAATCATGCTTATCACGTTACAATTTATCTCATTTGCTTTTTCCACTTTTGAGCGAAACTTCTGTATGTAGCTCCCCCCAGCCACCCTTATACTTATCTGAGCCTGATCTCGATTCATCGCTGTGTCCGACAGCAGCAGTTCTCTCGGCTCTCCTCACTGGACAGAGAGGCTCTTGATGCTGTCAGTCACAGCCAGTTGAGGTTAAGGAGAAATATCAGGGGGAAGTGTAATCATTTTTATTTTGCCATTGTGAGCACTATCCCTTTCCACATTATGTTATAATCAACCAATATGATAACTTTAAACCGTGCCTCAAATGGTATAACACACCATTAAACATTCACAATATTTTATTCCATCATGTTAAAAAGTCACCTGTATAGTGATTACTTTAAAAACATTTAACAATACTCATAGTTACAGGAATCATTTCAGCAAACATTTGTCATATAGTATGAAAGTTGTTCGATGTCAAGGTCGATGTATTTCATGGCATCCCTTGATTCTTGAGGACCAAATGACCCCAAATGATGCAAAAATGAATACACCCCACAACAAAAACTACTACATCTAGTATTTTGCATGACCTCCATGATTTGTCAGGACAGCACCAAGTCTTCTAGGCATGGAATGTCAAGTTGGTGACGTATTGCAACATCTATCTTTTTCCATTCTGAAAGAACAACCTCTTTTAGAGCCTGGATGCTGGATGGAGAGTGATGCCCCATTTGTCTCTTCAGAATTCCCCATAGGTGATCCCCCGATTGGGTTCAGATCAGGAGACATACTTGGCCACTGAACCACTTTCACGCTGTTCTTCAGTGGCCTTAACTGTGTGTTTTGGATCATTGTCATGTTGGAAAAGTGCACAACGACCAAGGGCAGGGAGTGATGGTAGCATCTTCTTTTTCAATATAGAGCAGTACATCTGTCAATTCATGATACCATCAATGAAATGCAGCTCCCTGTCACCAGCAGCATTCATGCAGCCCCACAGAATGACACTGCCACCACCATGTTTCACTGTAGGCACCATGTATTTTTCTTTGTACTCCTCACCTTTGCTACACCACCTCACCTTTGCGACACCATAAAGGGTTGAAGCCATCAGTTCCAAAAACATTTATCCCAGAAGTCTTCTTCTTTTTTTGGCCCTGGTAAATTTTGGTGGGCTTTTTTGTGCATGGGCTTTAGGAGAGGCTTCCCTACAGACGAACCCATGCATGCCATTCCTCTGCAGTGTATGCCGTATTGTGTCACAGGAAACAATTACCCAGTTTGGCTTTCTACTTCTTTAGCTAACTACAGTGAACTTGTATGACAATTTTCTTCAATCCTTCTCATCAAAAGATGCTCCTGTCGAGGTGTTAACTTCCGTTGACGGCCTGGACGTCTCTATAAGCTGTTTGCAGTTCCATCTTTGCTAAATTTCTGTATCACTTTTGCTACAGTATTCTGACTGTAAGTAAAGCTTTGCTGATTATCTTCACTTTTCTTGTGTAAAGAAATTATTGTGAAATTTCTCTTCCATGTGGTGCCATTGCTGACAGCATGAAATGGGAAGGAGTTTTCTTTGTTAGGTAACGCCCTTTTATAATCAACTGTCTGCTGGACACCTGTTTAACCTCCTCCCGCCTGCCGTATAAGGAAATGACGGCGGACGAGGTCTCCTCTCATTCTGGGGCAACGTCATATAATGTTGCCCCAATGTCTTTGCTCTCGTGCACCCACTGCTCTTTAACCATGTGATTGGCTGTGTCCAATCACAGCCAATCACATGTAAATGTGGAAGTTCCGTTTATCAGCTCTCCTCACCTCACACTGACAGAGTGTGAGATGAGGAGAGCCAATCAGCGGTATCTCCTCGCAGGGGAGATTGTACAGGTAATCAGTGCATTGATCATCAGTGCCCTGATTACAGTGCAGCCCCAACAGTGCCCAGCAAGTGATGCCAGTCTGTGCCCATCAGTGACACCAATCAGTGCCCATCAGTGACACCAATCAGTGCTCATCACTGACACCAATCAGTGCTGCCTTTCAGTGCCCATCAGTGCCTGCTCATTAGTGCCACCCATCAATGCCCATTAGTGCTGCCTATCAGTGCCCATCAGTGCCACCTATTAGTGCCCATCAGTGCCACCTATCAGTGCTCATCAGTGCCACATATCAGTGCAACCTATCAGTTCGGCATATTAGTGCCTCCCCATCAGTGCCGCCTCATCAGTGTCCATCAGTGCAGCCAATCAGTGCCTATCAGTGTCGCCTCATCAGCGCACATTAGTGAAGGAGAAACATTACTTATTTACAAAATTTTCTGACACAAACTAAGAAAAACTTTTTTTTTTCACATTTTTTTGTCTTTTTTCGTTTTTTTAGCAAAAAATAAAAAACTCACTATTGATTAAATACCACCAAAAGAACACTCTATTTGTGTATGAAAAAAATGATAAAAATGTCATATGGGTACGGTTTTGCAAGACTGCGCAATTGTCATTCAAAGTGTGACAGTACTGATAATTGGACTGGGCAGGAAGGGGGTGAAAGTGCCCGGTATTAATAAATAGTTAGACTCACCTGTAGTGGAATTCTTGTTAATTAGGATTTTGTTGTCTAAAACTTAGCTTTGCTCCTAAGACTTTCATTGGGGTGTATTCATTTTTACAACATGGTCCTCAGCGAATTTGTTAGTAAAAATTTTTTTTGTGTGTGAAAATTAACAAATCTTGCTTACAATCAATGGCCCACATTTGTGGGTGTATTTTGTAGTATAGCATCCCATAGAAAATGTTGATTCTGAAAGGAAAGTAAAGGTTTTCTGACAAATCTGTTGGGGTGTACTCATTTATGCTGAGCACTGTATACAGTATACAGTGCCCTGTATTCACGCTTTGTCATGTTACAAGCAAAAAAAATGTCTTTTATTGGGATTTTATGTGATAGACCAACACAAAATGGCACATAATTGTGAAGTGGAAGGAAAATGATAAATGGTTTGCAAAATATTTTACAAATACATATTTGAAAAGTGTCGTGTGCATTTGTATTCAGTCACCTTTACTCTAATAGCCATAACTAAACTCTAGTGGAGCCAATTGCCTTAAGACGTCACCTAATTAGTAATTAGAGTCCACCTGTGTGTAATTTAATCTAAGTATAAATACAGCTGTTCTGTGAAGTCATCAGAGGTTTGTTAGAGAACCTTAGTGAACAAACAGCATCGTGAAGGCCAAGGAACACACCAGGCAGATCAAGGATACATTTGTGGAGAATTTTAAAGCTGGGTTAGGTTATGAAAAAATATCCCAAGCTTTGAAAATCTCACGGAGCACTGTTCAATCCATCCTCCGAAAATGGAAAGAGTATGGCACAACTGCAAACCTACCAAGACATGGCCGTCCACCTAAACTGACAAGCCGGGCAAGGAGAGCATTAATTGGAGAAGCAATCAAGAGGCCCATGGTAACTCTGGAGGAGCTGCAGAGATCCACAGCTCAGGTGGGAGAATCTGCCCACAGGACAACTATTTGTCGTGCACTCCATAATTCTGCCCTTTATGGAAGAGTGGCAACAAGAAAGCCATTTCTGAGAGAAAGCCATAAGAATTCCCATTTGCAGTTTGCGAGAAGCCATATGTTCTGGTCAGATGAGACCAAATTTGACCTAAAAACTAAACACTATGTGTGGTGGAAAACTGAAACTGCACCCTGAACACACCATCCCCACCTTGAAACATGGTGGTGGCAGCATTATGTTGTGGGGATGCTTTTCTTTAGCAGGGACAGAGAAGCTGGTCAGAGTTGATGGGAGGATGGATGGAGCCAAATACAGGGCAATCTTAGAAGAAAACCTGTTAGAGTCTGAAAAAGACCTGAGAATGAGGCCGAGGTTCACCTTCCAGCAGGACAAGGACCCAAAACATACAGCCAGAGCTACAATGGAATGGTTTAGATCAAAGCATTTTCATGTGTTGGAATGGCCCAGTCAAAGACCAGAGACCTAAATACAATTGAGAATCTGAGGCAAGACTTGAAAATTGCTGTTTACAGCTGTTCTCTATCCAATCTGACAGAGCTTGAGATATTTTGGAATGAATAGTGGGCAAAAATGTCCTCTCTAGATGTGCTAAGCTGGTAGAGACCTCCCCAAAAAGACTTACAGCTGTAATTGCAGGGAAAGGCGGTTCTACAAAGTATTGACTCAGGGGGGCTGAATACAAATGCACCCACACCTTTCACATATTTATTTGTAAAACATTTTGAAAACCATTTATCAGTTTCCTTCCACTTCACAATTATGTGCCACTTTGTGTTGGTCTATCACATAAAATCCCAATAAAATACATTTAGGTTTTTGATTGTAACATGACTGAATGTGGAAAATTTCAAGGGTTTTGAATACTTTTTCAAGGCACTATATAACCTTAAAATAAATAAAAATATTCCATCCCTGATTAATCCCCAGGTTCTAGCAATGACATTAGATGATCTGGGTAACATTTATGTTCACTGCACATGTATTACATGCTCACCTATGTGAACACAATTTCATTTGAATTATTAGCGATCACAAACCTGTGAAAAAGTTGCTGTCATGCAACTTTGTGCCCCCCATCATCCCTTATTTTAATATTATGATAAAAATTTACACAACCTGTTTTTTTTTTCCTAGTGTGTGCATGATGATGAAACCTCAAAAGTGAAATGAACTTCTCCTAAAGCAAAAAGCAGAGATTCACTTTGAGCTATACTGTTCCACTACATTACTCACATATATCACACTGAAGTAATATCATTTTTATTCAGCAGACTTTGTTGATTACATTTTGGGATATATATATGTGGGTATGCAAATTGTGTTATAGGAAAAATGACATGAAAATTCATTGTTTCTATTTTTTTTATTATATATTCTTAATAAAAACCAAGAAAATAAAAATATATGTATCCAAATAGGCTAGCAAATGGATGTCCTTTCTGTCCTGAATAAAATGTAAAGTACAGACTTCAAATGCTAAAAGACATAATGTGCGGAACCAAGGCATTTCCAAACATAAAAAACACGCTGGGACTCAAGGGGGTTTAGAGAGATAAAAGACCTGAGGACTCAAGTTGACAATTGAGGATCTGTTCTTCTCTGTCATTCCATATATGATTTGATGGTAGGTGTTTTGTCCAAATTCCTTCCAACAGCTTTCTCAAGTAAAAGCCAATGTGTTGCTACAGGTTTGAGTATTTTGTGGTTTTCTTTGTTGCAGAAGTCACTATAAGGCCTCATACACACAGGCCACTGAGCAAAATGTCGGGTCTGACGTTTTAGAAAAATCTGCAGTTTTTTTCTGCGATTTGCATTGGCGTTAGTGAGCGTTAGCGTCAATAGGCGTTTTTAAAAAAAAAAAATCAGTCCTCTGCTATTTTTCAACCTAAAAACGTCGGCGTCAATAAATGCCGGTTAACGCCGGTACGGCGTTAGTGAGCTTTTTGCCAATTGACATAAAAATATGCCAAAACGCTACAGCCTCAGTACGCACTGGTCCCGCTTTCTAGAAACAGCTCACTAACGCCGACGCCCTCTACTGCTCAAAAACGTCAGCGTTTTTAGAGGGCCATTGAATAACATGGAGAGCTGCAAAAAACGCCCAAAAACGTGGCGTTAAAAAACGCCCGTGTATATGAGGGCTGACTGTTCAACTGTGCCATTTTTTGAGTACTTTAAAAAAATAATAATTGAAAACTATGGTTACAGTGTAACCTGCATCCACACACAACATAGAAAGTCCTTTTTTAACACTTAGCCCTGGTTCACACCAGTACGACTTTGAAATTGCGATACTTCAGCAGATCAGTGCGATTTGGAACTGCGTTTTCATTTCAGCTTGCAACTTCATTTAACAGAAGTCAATGCAAGTCACAATGAAATCTCTGAAAAGTAGTGCAGGAACCTTTTTCAAAGTCGCTGCGACTTGAGTGACAATGATTTGAACGGTTCCATTGCCGAAAATAGAGTGCAAATTTGAACTGTCAAATCGCATTGAGTCACCAGCAGCCGGGACGCCAAGAGGAGAGGAGGATTCGGACGTACCACTGCTGTTTGGTAACCTGCGTACCTTATGCACATACAATGTCCTATTGAAACTGTTTAAATGTAAGCGCAATATATGTTTGAATAAATGAGCTAAAATTTTAAAAAGTGATACACTATGAGGGGTGTCTTTTTGATCTTTCTCCTCATGGCGATGTGAGCTGATCAGCTACAGCTTGTGGAGGTGTCTGTTTGGAGGTATATTGGTGAAGGAATCCCCTGGATGTGATTGCAATTATGCACAAGCTGGCTTGAGTGCTCCTGCAGTGTTGGATTGGAAGCATACATTCTGGGTGTGATGGTCCTATGCTGAGTTCCCCACAGATATACCCAAAGGCGTTGTTTATCCATATTTCTGGTGAGCCTCCAATTTTTACCTTTTTGCACGTGGTGAACAGAGGTGGAGGACACTGATTGAAGATTATTTATATAAGTTTAAGAAGTTTTGGTTCCAGCACGGGCAATTTATTTTTCCTGGCACTTTTTCACTGAACATTTAATATCATTATTTACTTTGTAATCTACCATATTACTCTGGAAGCGCTGCTAACATTGGACTTATTACACGAGTGTTGACTTTGTCAAATCGCATTGGTGTGAACTAGGGCTCACATGGAGAAGATAAAAGAGATAACATAAGCAGCCCTGGACATAGACCTTCCTTTCGTGGTTACCAACCAACTTCTGTAGGCCATTTCTTCCCATATTAACACTTGTCTACTGACAAGTTCACACCAGGGACATGTGGTGTGGTCAGTGGCTGGTGAGGCACTGGCTAGTATCAGAGCCAGATACACATAGATTGTCTATAGCACCTTCATTAATTCTCATAGTTTACTAATTTAACCAGCATAAGGAGGTTTTAGCATATGTAAACGGCGTTCAAACCACACATGTGAGGTATCGCCATGAACGTTACAGCGAGAGCAAAATTTCCTCACTAGACCTCCTCTGTAACTCTAAACATGTAGCCTGTAAAAAATTTTAAACCGTCGCCTATGGAGATTTTTACGTAATGAAGTTTAGCGCCATTCCACAAGTGTGTGCAATTTTAAAGCATGACATGTTAGGTATCTATTTACTTGGCGTAACATCATCTTTCACATTATATGAAAAAATCAGGCTAACTTTAGTGTTTGTTTTTGCTTTTTTTAATTCATGAAACAGTTTTTTTCAAAAAATAATAGGTGTTTGAAAAATTGCTGCGCAAATACCATGTGCCACAAAAAAAAATCCTCCATTTCATTCCCTAGGGTGTCTGCTAATATATATATATAATGTTTGAGGGTTCTGAGTAATTTTCTAGCAAAAAAATTATGAATTTTACATGTAGGAGCGAAGTGTCAGAATTGGCCTGAGTGACAAGTGGTTAATTACCATAAGTAAGTAATATACAAATAATTATTATATATTATTTTTAAGGTAATTTACTATATTTTCAAAAACTGTACTCAAGCAGGTGGCTTAACGGACAAATTACTGAAGTTAGAAGTTATAACTTCAAGCCAGTAATTTCACAGTAAATAGATAAATAACAAATATTATGTTATAACATATAGCATAATAATATGTTATAGTACCTTTTTCAGCAGCAGCAGTTTCTCCCTCTTTGTGTGAGAAAAACATGGGATTATGGGTAAATCTTATAACCCATATTTTTTCCTTGTAGTTAAGAGGGCTGGGCTGGAAGGGAGCATTTGTCTTTTAAACAAATTCCCCCTTCTATGACACTACAGTGAGAAGAGAGCCTCCAATGCAACACTTTTATTGGACAGCTTAGGCCAATGGTGCTTTACCATTGGTCCAAGGCTCCAAGCTGCCTATTGAGATCAGTGCCTCTGGCAATAAGTCATCAAGTTTGCTGCAAACAGTGTGTGCCAGCTTGTATTTAAAGCTGAGTTCCACCCACATTTTTCACTCCTCACCATGCAGCACTAATGTGCATTCTAAAAATGAATTGGCAATTTATTTATTTTTTTCTGTTCACTTACCTGATTTATGCCTATATGTAATTTTACTTCCTCTTTTAGGGGCCGTGGCACCATTCGTAATTTCCTGCTTTGCATTGGCTCCTTGGAGATCTTGGTCAGCTTGACATGGCACTGTTCCCGTAACATTTAACATTGGCATCTATGGAAAATCTTGTTCAGCTTGACATGGCACTGCTCCAGTGCCATGTCAAACTGACCAAGATTTTACATAGAAACCAATGTTAAATGTTACTGGAATCGTGCAATGCCAAGCTGACCAAGATTGCACCGCACTGCACATGCGCAAGATCAGCTGGTGCATGCTGGGTAGCCAGCATGCATGGAATCCAGGAAGAAGGACACTGTGGTTTCAGATGCCCACACTGGAGGTGACCACGCTGTACAGGAACTTCACACAGTGAGAACACAATGCTGCACAAATAGAAAACTGGGCATAGTTTACAGCATACCTTTGTTACATTGCATGAGGCATGAGTATTCTAGGAGTATTTCTATCTTAAAAGTCATATTTTGGCCGGAACTCTGCTTTAATCTGGACACGCTGTATGTAGCTTCTGACAGGCTGCGCATGGAGCCCTGTATTTTCGGAACCATAGGTGATATGTGCCACAAATTTTGATCAGTGGTGGGGGTAGGACTTCGGCTACCTACCCCCAAATTGGGGTCTCTGTGACCCCAGGTCGCTGAGCTACGACCCTCAAAGCTTGATCATTTCTATTTTTTTTTTTTATGTTTATGGCTTTGCCTCACCTGCCTGCCCTGACTGCATGTCCCTGGTTTACATAGTTTCTTCAAGGAATTTTAGAGTTCCTGAAAACATTATCCACTACATGAAAGCACTTGCAGAACACTTTTCTGTGCAGATCAGCATCCCCAGCATTGTAAGCTGTATTTTACATGAAGAGGGTTAAAGAAGCTAGCAAAGGGAAACCTTTTTCACTGTAGACATTATTCCATCCAGACACAAGATACATGGCTCTCCTATCACAATATCAGTGAGAGTAGTTTGGCACACCCTAATTACCCAGTGTGGCGCAGATTCTCCCTGTGTAGAGCACTGTTATGTCACCAAAGCCTCCCAATGGGGCTCCTAAAAAAAAACGTAATAAAATATAATAAAAAAATAAAATGGTAAATAATAATAAAAAATAAAATTATAAAAAAAAATACTACTGACACCATCCACTGCCCTACTGACACCAATATCTGCCCTACTGACACCGTCCATTGCTCTGCTGACACCGTTAGAATATATACACATGCACACACACCCAAATGTGTTTGAGCTTTGGGGTGCTCACTCTAATGCAATAGGCAGTGTACAACTATGTTATTAATTATGCAACGTCCACATGAATATCACTTTGCCATTATGTAGTCTGTGAATAGCGATCCTTCTTGATCAGACTTAGCCAATCAAAAACTCAGCTTTAATATTTTTTCCAAAAGAGATCACTTATTAGTGATTATTATTATAATTATCAGAGCAGCACACTGAGCAATAAATGTTTTCCTTCCCTTTTCTTGACTTAACAATGATGTATGCTGTAGTATAACTGTTAGGCCTCATACACACGGGCGTTTTATAATAAATAAGCAAAACGCCAGGTCCGACGTTTTTTAAAAAATCGGCGTTTTTTGCGGCGTTTTGCATCGGCGTTAGCGAGCGTTAGTGAGCGTTGCCGTCAATAGGCGTTTTTTTTAAAAAAATCAGTCCTCTGCTATTTTTCAACCTAAAAACGCCGACGTCAAAAAACGCTTGTTAACGCCGGTACGGCATTAGCGGGCGTTAGCAAGCGTTAGTGAGCGTTTTGCCAATTGGCGTCAAAAAACGCCAAAACGCTACAGCTACAGAACGCGATGGTCCCGCGTTCTAAAAACAGCTCACTAACGCCGACGCCCTCTACTGCTCACTAACGCCGGCGTTTTTAGAAGGCCATTGAATAACATGGAGAGCTGCAAAAAACGCCTACAAACGCCGGCGTGCAAAACGCCCGTGTGTATGAGGCCTTATTGTATGAGCAGGTATAGTTCTTTTCAATCTTTAGCAAACATTATTAATCCCTGATTAAAGCGGAGTTCCACCCAAAAGTGGATCTTCCACATTAAGTCCTCCTCCCCAGCTGCGGATGATGAAACTGAGCTTTTGGAGAGGAGGGGGGGGGATACCCTATTTTTTCAGGTACTTCTGCTCCGGTCGCCTTAGGTGATCAGAAGTGGAAGGTCTCCTTCCCCCTGCCTCCCAAAATCTTCTGGGACACAGGACAGGTCCTAGAAGACTTGGGGACCAATCACAAAATGCAGCACCGCCCGCACATGCGCAGTATGCGCCCGGCCGTGAAGCCGCAGGCTTTCAGGCATCGGTGAATTTGCACGAGTACCGTTACTCATGCAAATGATTAGTATCAGCACTGATACCAATATTGATATCGGTATTGGTGCAAACCTAACCCAAAGAGCATAAATTCCTCAACTTCCCTCCCTCAGCGCCTCAGAGATTTGCAGTCAGTTGAGAGCATGCAGCTTTTCCAAAAGACCCAGATGATTTGAAACCCTCCTCACTCTACCCAAAACTAGTTTTGGCTTTTGATTTTCTTTAAACAATATGCTGAGTAATATAAATGTTGCATTGTACTGTGCTTTGGAATAATTAGGTGGAAGGTTCATATAAAAGGATACATGTCCTATTCTCACCTTCAATAGCATTAGCAATGGTTACAAGTGCATATAATCAGGGCCGCCATCAGGCAATACTGTTGTAAGGGGCCCCGGTGTCTCAAGGGGCCCTTACAACAAAGACTTTAGCAGTCTTTAACATTGGAGTCTGTGGGAAGGGGCACACGGTTTGAGGACACCGTTCTCCCAAACCACAGGCGATAAACATACCACACTTGGGCCCCCTGGACAACAACTGGTCCAAATTTGGGGCCTCCAGCCCCTATGGTTCGGCTGTACCGGGTCCCCAAATGGACCAGTCATTGACCAACACTTAGGTGAATTTCAGACTTAACATTGAAGTCTATGGGAGGGGGGCACCTGGTTTGGGGACACCGTTCTCCCGAACCATAGCCGATAAAGATACCAAACTTGGGTCACATAGAGAGGGCCCCTGGGCAACAACTGGTCCACGTTTGGGGCCTCCAGCACCTATGGTTCGGCCGTACCGGGTCCCCAAACCAGGCGATAAACATACCACACTTGGGCCCCCTGGACGACAACTGGTCCAAATTTGGGGCCTCCAGCCCCTATGGTTCGGCTGTACCGGGTCCCCAAATGGACCAGTCATTGGCCGACACTTGGGTGAATTTCAGACTTAACATTGAAGTCTATGGGAGGGGGGCACCTGGTTTGGGGACACCGTTCTCCCGAACCATAGCCGATAAAGATACCAAACTTGGGTCACATAGAGAGGGCCCCTGGGCAACAACTGGTCCACGTTTGGGGCCTCCAGCACCTATGGTTCGGCCGTACCGGGTCCCCAAACCAGGCGATAAACATACCACACTTGGGCCCCCTGGACGACAACTGGTCCAAATTTGGGGCCTCCAGCCCCTATGGTTCGGCTGTACCGGGTCCCCAAATGGACCAGTCATTGGCCGACACTTGGGTGAATTTCAGACTTAACATTGAAGTCTATGGGAGGGGGGCACCTGGTTTGGGGACACCGTTCTCCCGAACCATAGCCGATAAAGATACCAAACTTGGGTCACATAGAGAGGGCCCCTGGGCAACAACTGGTCCACGTTTGGGGCCTCCAGCACCTATGGTTCGGCCGTACCGGGTCCCCAAACCAGGCGATAAACATACCACACTTGGGCCCCCTGGACGACAACTGGTCCAAATTTGGGGCCTCCAGCCCCTATGGTTCGGCTGTACCGGGTCCCCAAATGGACCAGTCATTGGCCGACACTTGGGTGAATTTCAGACTTAACATTGGAGTCTATGGGATGGGGGCACCCGGTTTGGGGACACTGCCGAACCATAGGCAATAAAAATACCAAACTTGGGTCACATGGAGAGGGCCCCCTCAACCACAACAGGTCAAAATTCGGGACCTCCAGCACCTATGGTTCGGCACGAGGTCTTATTGCAAGCATCGGGTGAGGCTGTGCTGCCTGTGCACTGTTTTTTTAACCCCTTGGATCCCACATTAGTATGCATTGCACACTTCACTTGAATGGGTCATGTGTACACCACTGGCCAGTGGTCGGATGTGGTGGGATGGCCAGTGGGCGGGCCCTGGGGAATTTTGGTGGTCAGACGGGGGGGCCCAGGTCTAAAGCTGTGTAAGGGGCCCCAAAATTTCTGATGGCTGCCCTGCATATAATACATGACATACAGTACTGTGCAAAAGATTTAGGCAGGTGTGAAAAAATGCTGTAATGCTTTAAAAAATATATTTTAATTGTTTATTTATCAGTTTACAAAATGCAAAGTGAGCAAACAGAAGAAAAATCTAAATCAAATCAATATTTGGTGTGACGACCCTTTGCCTTCAAACCAGCATCAATTCTTCTAGGTACATTTGCACACAGTTTTTGAAGGAAATCAGCAGGTAGATTGTTCCAAATGTCTCAAAACTAAGCACAGATCTTCTGTGGATGTAGGCTGCCTCAAATCCTTCTGTCTCTTCATGTAATCCCAGACAGACTCGATGATGTTGAGATCAGGGCTCTGTGGGGGCCAAACCATCACTTCCAGGACTTTTTGTTCTTCTTCACGCTAGTTCTAAATTACATTAGCTGCATGTTTGGGGTCATTGTCCTGCTGCAAAATAAATTTGGGGCCAATCACATGCTTTCCTGATGGTATGGCATGATGGATAATTATCTCTTTATTGCTCAGTATTGAGTAGACATGTGCATGACGAAAAAAATGTTTTTAGTTTTATTTTGATTCATTAATCTACTTATTTAGTTTTGTTAATTTAGTTTGATTCGTTCAATTCATATTCTGGATTCGTATTCGGAATTCGTTTTATGTCTTCTTTTCAAATTGTCTTCTAATTTACCAATTTTTTTTATTCGAAACCTTTGAATCAATAAATTTTGAATCAGTTGAATCGAAAATTTAAGATTTTTTTTTTTTATTCAAATGCTGCAAAGTGAACAAAGAAAAGAAAATTCTTCATCAAATGAGCACAATAACTTTTTAACCACTTACCGACCAGCTCACGCAGATATACTGCGGCAAGCTTCTCGGATAGCGCAAACCGCCGTACCTGTACATCGGCTCGTGCATGTGATATAGTGGGCACACGCCCGTTACCACTGGGTACAGAGGCAGAACTGGGATCTGCCTTTGTAAACAAGGCGGATCACCGTTCTGCAAGACGACATGACTGAGATCTTCTGTTCCCAGGGATCAGGAACAGAGATCTCTGTCATGTCCTAGTAAGCCCACCCCCCCTACAGTTAGAACACGCTGAGGGAACACAGTTAACCCCTTGATTGCCCCCTAGTGTTAACCCATTACCTGCCAGTGTCATTTTTATATTAATCAGTGTATTTTAATAGGAATAGGAATGTCACTGGTCCCCAAAAGTGTAATTTTGGGTCAGATTTGTCCACCGCAATGTCGCAGTCCTGCTAAATATTGCAGAAAAGCAAAGCAAATGGGACTTTGAATGAGACCCAGATGAAACTGCGACTCCATCCCTAATTCTATGAGAAAGGAAAAGGAGGTTGGGACTTTAAATGAGGATATAGAAGGACACTGACCAATGTGCATTGTACAAAAATAATTGTTTATTAGCCCTCCAAAATCCTGGAAAGCAAGGCGAGTGCCATACATCATAAACAGATTCATTACATCACAACATGCATTGAATGGCAAACATATATGCGTTTATGGTAATTGAAGTACAGCAATTGTAGGATGTACAGAAATAATTGTTTACTGACCCTCCAAGGTCGTGGAAGGCAAGGTAAGTGCCATACAGGATAAACAATAATAATTCCATCATAGCATAAATTAGTAAAAAATGTATAGCAAACATATATGCGTTTATGCATTTAAAAACTGCAGAACACTCTGCCTGGTAATTGGAGTGGAGCATCTGCCATGGTGTGAAATAAAACACAAAAAGTAACAAAGTAAAAATATCCAAAGGTCTAATGGCATATCTGTGTAATGGAGTACATGATGAGTACCTATATCATGTACTCCATTACACAGATATGCCATTAGACCTTTGGATATTTTTACTTTGTTACTTTTTATTTTTATACAGATATATGTGCATCTACCCCTGATGAGTGAGTACTATCCCGGGTTTACAGTGATGCCATCTCTCTACTGAAGTCAATTTTTGTATTACCATATGGTCTTTTATTCATTCCTAAGTGTTTTATTTGTATATTTATGATGTATGGCACTTGCCTTGCTTTCCAGGATTTTGGAGGGCTAATAAACAATTAGATTAGTCTTTGCTTTGTAATATGGAGCTATAACTTGTGTACAAAGCTGTAATCCTACAAAATGTGGGAGATGTGAGAAAATGTGAGAGGGTGGTGATAAATGGGGAATACTCAGAATGGTCTGGTGTAGAAAGTGGGGTTCCCCAAGGTTCTGTCCTGGGACCAATCCTTTTCAATTTATTCATAAATGATTTGGAGGACGGGGTGAAGAGCTCAATCTCAATATTTGCGGATGATACCAAGATAAGCAGGGCAATAAACTCTCCACAGGATGTGGAAACCTTGCAAGAAGATCTGAACAAATTAATGGGGTGGGCAGACAAATGGCAAATGAGATTTAACGTAGAAAAATGTCAGATAATGCATTTGGGTACCAAGAACATGAATGCAAATTACTCACTAGGGGAGAGCCCCTGGGGGAATCAAGGATGGAAAAAGACCTAGGGGTCCTAGTGGAGAACAGGCTCAGCAGTTGCATGCAGTGCCAAGCTGCTGCAAGCAAAGCTAACAAAGTGTTGGCATGCATCAAGAAAGGGATTAACTTCAGGGATAAATCAATAATTCTCCCACTATACAAATCTCTGGTGAGGCCAAACCTGGAGTATGCCGTCCAGTTCTGGGCACCAGTCCTCAGGAAGGATGTCCAGGTATTGGAAAGGGTTCAGAGAAGGGCCACAAAGCTAATTAAGGGATTGGAGGATCGCAGTTATGGGGAGAGATTACAAGCACTGAACTTATTCTCTCTGGAATAAAGACGCTTGAGAGGGGATATGATTTTAATGTACAAATACTGTACTGGTGACCCCACTATAGGGACAAAACTATTCAGTGTAAGGGGATACACAAAGACTCGCGGCCATTCACTAAGAATAGAGGAAAGGCGGTTTAACCTTAAAATGCGTAGAGGTTTCTTTACGGTAAGAGCAGTGAGAATGTGGAATTCTCTTCCACAAGCAGTGGTCCCTGCCGGGAGTGTAGATACATTCAAAAAACTACTAGATGCACACCTAAGGGACCAAAGCATTGAGGAATATACAATGTAATACTGACATGAAAGCACACACATGGGTTGAACTTGATGGACTTGTGTCTTTTTTCAACCTCACTAACTATGTAACTATGTAAATTTTTGTACAACGCACATTGGTCAGTGTCCTTCTATATCCTCATTTAAAGTCTTTATCCTCATTTAAAGTCCCAACCTCCTTTTCCTTTCTCCTTGCTAAATATTGCAGATTGCCACCATTACCAGTAAAAACAATAAAAAAATAAAAGTCCTTAAATCTTTCCCACTAGTTTGTAGACGCAATAACTTTTACGCAAACCAATCAATATACGCCTATTGCGATTTTTTTTTTGCCAAAAATATGTCGAAGAATACATATCGGCCTAAACTGATGAATACATTTGTTTTTTTATATATTTTTTTTTTGGATATGTAATATAGCAGAAAGTAAAGAAAAAAATGTTGTTTTTTTTTAAAATTGTCTGTCTTTTTCAGTTTTTAGCACAAAAAAATAAAAACAGCAGAGGTGATCAAATACCACCAAAAGAAAGCTCTATTTGTGGGAAAGAAAGGACGTCAATTTTGTTTGGGTATAACGTCGCAGGACTGCTCAATTGTCACAAAAATGGCCTGGTCATTAAGGGGGCAATCTTTCCGGTCCTTAAGTGGTTAAAGCGGTGTTCCGAAATTATTTTTTGCTAAAAATACCCCTCTAATACTCATGCTTAGTGTAATCTATTAAAGGTATGCTGTAAATTAACGCATATTTTGAATTCGTGAAGCTTGGTTTTCATACTTTGTGAAATCTCATCAGACCGTGGCCATCTCCTGTGTGGGTATCTGAAGCTGTACTCTTCTTCTTCCTGTATTACTCTGCTACCCAGCATTCACCTGCTGATCTCCTGCATGCACAGTGTGGCACAAGTGAGTCTAATCGATGTAGGCTGGGTTTCCATAACAACGGTGTCGGCGTTGGAAGTTGCCACCCCTTTGTTATGGAAACCTCTCCTGAAGGGGATTGGCGCATGCGCCCTAACACGGCCTTCCTTGTTGCCCCTCCATGGTGACTGATGATTTTTTTGTTGAGCGCCCAAACACATGAGGCAATTTTGGCGCCAATTTGGCATTATTTATTGCGCTGCCTGAGCGGCAGCTGGACAAGAGGTATCTCCGCATTCCCTGTAAGTCGCGCTGCTCTGGAGACATAAGAGAGGTTAAAGGGTAAGGGATTTTTTGTTCCTTATTGGACCTAGATACGGAGATAACGGAAGATATGCAATGTCATTTGGGGCCATATGCATGTGTCTTTCAGCTTTTTTTGTTAGCGGTGCTGTGCCCTCTGTAACATGCACCAATGGTTATTTTTCCCTTTTTTTCTTTTTAGGTCCAATTTATACTCTGGCCCCTCTTCTGGTTCTCAGCAGTGTGCCTGCATTTAAACTCTTCAGGGATATATTTTTTGTCACTGGTTGGCATGCATTAAAAAACCTTTTTCTTCACTGTCCTTATTAAGCAGTATAAATACAAAATTTATCTGGGCAGGTAATTTCATTTTATTTTATTTATTTTTTCATATGGATACCCAAATCATATTGTTATGATAAGGGTATAATATGGAGATTATTTTCTTTCTCAAAGACATATTGCTTTGTAGTAAATTGTTTATTTCTCCTAGGTGGAAAAAAACATATTTTTTTCTTGTGATCTCTGTTTGGGATTGCCGTTCACACACTGTGAGTCCCTGTGTTAGGAGGCACTTACATTGCAGCATGTTTTGACCCCTGTGTCCCTCCTTTTGTGGCCGCCGCAACCATTGCATCTCTATCCATCTCCGGCACCTGTGGTTTTTAAGGAACCAATTATGGATTAACAACATTCGTAATATGTATCCCAGCACTCCTATATGCGAATAATATCTCTCTGTTCTCAGTATATTGAAGTAATTTAGATGTGTAGAAGATATTTATTCATATAATTGTTTGGCATTACACAATGTTTTCCATCCACTGTAATAGTGAATATTCTGACTTAATGTATAACGCTTATTACAAACAAATAGATGTTATGAGTCTTTCTCTCTATCCTTCTAGGAATTATATAATAATCAATACTTTGAGCCTTCACTTCCCCTGAGGAAGCCTTGTTAAAGGCGAAACGCGTAGGCTTTGACCAGCATCACATGCATCTAGTGCTCTCTACCCTTATTCACACCATTGGACTATTCAGGTGTATTGTTCATGTGGTAACATATACAAGTGGGAGAGTACTTTTGCTTTTGTTCTTGCTGTGATGCGTTCATTCAAGCAGGCACTTTTTGTATGGCACTATTATGTAATATGAAATTATGTTATGATTTGGTATTTTACAGCCCATGGTGGGCATTTTAATATGTGCCAATAAAATACGTTTTTTACTCTACAATATGTGCAAGATACATTTTTCCAACAAGTGAGTTTTTTGACCGGCACCATTAAAGTCACAGTTTCTCCTTTCTGGGGGCTTTCTTCATGCCTTCAAGTTTTGTTTATTTCTCTTCTGTTCATTTACTTTCCATTTTGCTAATTGTTGAAAATCAACTAACACTTATATTTAAGCATTAGGCATTCTAAATTTACAGCATTTTTTCAAACCTGCCTAAAACTTTTGCACAGTACTGTATATAAAATGAATGGGTTGCTTTAACCCAATGCATATTACAGTGTCCTTGTAATGTTCGGTGTACTGAACTGATATCTCAGACAATGTTATCAGTTTTCTCAGTTGTTTAATGTGAACTACAAAACAGTACTCCTTCCCATGTAATGAAGATGAGGAGAGGAGGAGGTGTTTGCATTCCAAATCAGAAGTGTACTCTATCATGACTATGTTGCTCCTCCATAGATACAGTACAGTAAGTGAGCGTTGTCACCCTAGGACAGGAAGTGTGTTACTAATACAGCCACCACATCTAAGGACTGGACAGGTTCAAGTTATTACATTTTTGTTTTTGTATTTAGCTAAGCTTTAAGTCTAAAGTGTTGACCATGTAGTCTTCTTCCCACCATTTTAGCCCCTAGGCTCTGTTCCCATGTACCTATGGACAGATCTAGGCCTGTAAATAACATAAAAACAAGTTCATAGAAGGTACTTGTGATGGCTGGTTCTGTCACACTGCAATACATTGATATTGTTTCCTCGGTGCCATGATAAAAGAGTGACGACAATTGGATTAACTTCAAAGGAGCTATTTCTATTTCCTTTCAAAGAGAACAGGCCAATCATTTTATCTTTAATTTCACTGATTTTGATGCTTTGCTGCTAATTGACCTGTGTGTCTGAAATCCTAATGACTCTGTGTGGATCACTACAAAGGATTAGGTTTTGTCTTCCGTATCATGTGGTAAATCCACTTATAATAAATTGCCTCACAAATAATACCGTGGAGCAGTGACGTTGGGCAAAAAAAACAGAACTGCTTTTTTTAAGACAGATAATGGGAGATCAAATGTAGCAGAACATTTTGCAAAACAGAACACTGAAATCACTGTCCAATTTACCAATTTATGACAGTGACAGGAGCAATGAGTACCAATTATTTTCATTCATCAAAATAAAATGACAAATTGTGCTGGGCTTGGCTATATCATGACTAATTATAATTTATCTCTAAAGTGTATGTAAAACTAAGGTTTGTTTTGGATAGAGTAGGGTATGGTTAAGGATGGATTCTAAGTGTCCGTTCACACAGGGCGACTTGCGATCCGACTTGAGTTGCCTCAAGTTGCCCCAAGTCGCTTGACATTTGAAATCCCATTGAAATGAATGGGAGCCGTCTTAATATACACGACTGAAGTCGCTCTGACTTCAAGGAGACTTCTGAAAAGGTTCCTGTACTACTTTTAGGCGACTTCTATCCGACTTCTGCCCATAGGATTCAATAGAAGTCGCCTCCAAGTTGGATCCCCATCTACATGGAAGCGACTTTACAGTTAAAAGAATAGAATTTATTTTTAGGCAGCTCCCTCCCTTCTCTGATTGGTCAAGGCAAAGTCGCCTGGCAAAAGTCGTGTTGTAAAGTCGCCTGAGGTCCTTGAAGTCGCGCTGGAAGTCAGGCTGAAAGTCACGCTGAAATCGCCTAGCGAAGTCGCGCCGAAGTAGGGTCGTCCCTATGTGAATGCAGGCTAAGTATGGTGCTTTTTACAAAGTTACATTGGTTCAGCTTGGATCAATACAAATATGTCTTTACAGGTGGTGTATCTTGGTTTTGTGACACCCTAGGCAAGACTAAAATCGGGTGCCCCCTCCCCCATCTAAATTTATCCCAGCTGCTTTAAAATTGCGCACGGCCATGCAACAGTGACAAAGGTCATAAATGTTACTATCCATAGGCAACACTTTAAAAGCCTTTACATGTTACCACTTTAGATTTACAGAGGAGGTCTGGTGTGTGATAGTGAGAGTCCCCGTCCCTATGGAAATGGAGAGAAAAGGCACACAGAGTTTGCAGGTCAGCTGACTGCAGGACTACAGAGTGTAGATTTTAAATGGAGAAAACTGCTCTGGTAGTTTTCTCTGGATTTTCCTTTTGCCGGATGGGACTTTGTAGTTTGGAGATCCCTAAAGCCTTGTACACACGGTGCGATGGTTGTAGGACTGAATGGCCCAAATCGTATGTTGGCTGTTGTATCTTACGTAGCGATCCTACAACCAAGCCGAATGTAGTGACGTGTTACAAGTGTATAAAGAGGAAGTTCAGATGAATGTGATTTGTGAATTAGGAACGTAGGTTTACATAAACGGACATTACCGAACGTTCCTGACTTCTGAGCATGCATGTTTTGCCCAGTACAACTTGTTGGACCAACTACTCTGTACACACGATTGTTGTACAACCAAAGTTTTCCAGTTTGCTCATCCAACTTCTGTTGTACGACCATCGTACGTCGGCTGTTCTAATCGCACATGCTAATGGTCGGATCATCGTACAACAAGCGGTCGTACGACCGTTTTCATACGACCGTCGCACCGTGTGTATGAGCCTTAAGAGTCTTGGGTGGGACGAGATCTTCAACTCTGTGTACGGGTCTTGTGGACAACCAGCAGGTTGTGTGTCCAGGTGGACACAGCCAATGTAACAATGGGCTGGTGAGAGCAGAGAGGAGGAAATTGGAGTGTTAGCAGCCTGCTGCTGAAAGACAGACCCCTGTCAGCGAAACTGTCGGCCCTGTGTGAGACTACATCCCTGGTAAGGGGAGACTTTGCGCCTGAAGGACTAGGAAGGTCGGGCACTGGTAGGCTGCATCTGACATGCACTAGTAGGCGGCATCTGACAGGCACTGCTAAGGCTGCATCTGACATGCACTGGTAGGCTGCATCTGACATGCACTGGTAGGCTGCATCAGACGGGCACTGGTAGGCTGCATCTGACGGGCACTGGTAGGCTGCATCAGACGGGCACTGGTAGGCTGCATCTGACGGGCACTGGTAGGCTGCAACTGACAGGCACTGGTAGGCTGTATCTGACAGGCACTGGTGAGGCTGCATCTGACATGCACTGGTAGGCTGCATCTGACAGGCACTGGTAGGCTGTATCTGACAGGCACTGGTGAGGCTGCATCTGACATGCACTGGTAGGCTGTATCTGACAGGCACTGGTGAGGCTGCATCTGACATGCACTGGTAGGCTGCATCTGACAGGCACTGGGCGGCTGCATCTGACAGGCACTGGGCGGCTGCATCTGACAGGCACTGGTAGGCTGCATCTGACGAGCACTGGTGAGGCTGCATCTGACATGCACTGGTTGGCTGCATTTGACAGGCACTGGTAGGCTGCACCTGATGGGCACTGGTAGGCTGCATCTGACAGGCACTGGTAGGCTGCATCTGATGGGCACTGGTGAGGCTGCATTTGATAGACACCGGTGAGGCTGCATTGATCTCTTGTATCATGTCTGCAGTCTCTGATCATCTCCTGTATCATGTCTGTAGTCTCTGACCATCTCCTGTATCATGTCTGCTAGAGGTGCACCAAATGGAAATTTTGCTAATACTATTAGCAATATGTTTAAGTTTAAGTAATAGATTGCAGACATGATACAAGAGATGGTCAGAGACTGCAGACATGATACAAGAGATGGTCAGAGACTGCAGACTACATTTTTCTTGAGCTTTTCTTGCACTAAAGGTGCCAATAATGGCCAACAATAAATCCATATTGATTTAAATTAATGATATTAATTAAAAAGTCAAACATAATACAATTATATATAAAAATATAATTTTTTTAAAAACTGTCATTTTCAGTATTGGTTTTGGTTTTCAGCTAAGTGTATTTTCAGTTTTGGCACCAAAATTTCCATTCGGTGCACCCCTAGAATATATATAGTACCACAAAATCACAGTCAGTAATAGTACTTACATTTTTAGCTCTTGTACAGTATTGCAGCAGCCTGATTTTTCAGTACTTTTTGAACATTTTCTTTTTAATGAAATTTAACATGTGTTTGCATGACACAAGGTGTGACAATTTAATTCCCGGAAAGGACTGTAAAAGAAAAAATGTTTGTGCAGAAGCATTGTTGGGATGGAGACTCCACTTGTCAGGCCAGAGTTCCGACCTTTTCCTCCAATCAGATTTCCATAACCTTTTCAAAATTTCCAGGTAACAATGTTGGCTGATCATTGTACTATGTTCTATGAATTCGTAGTGAACTATCCCCTTGTGATCAAAAAGCACACCAGCATGAGCGTCCCTTGCATTTTCGGCTGCCCATTTCTTGCATCATCGTGGACGTCTTCCAGACCCTCCTTAAACCCCCTATGCCATTCTAAAACACTTGATTTCTTCATGGAATGTTCAAGATAAGCCTGTTGTAACAGAGATAAAGTTTCACTCTCACATTTGCTAATTTTCACGCAAAATTTGATGTTAATTCGCTGCTCCATATTCCTGTCATTCATTTACTGCTAACAGCCCAATGCACACACTTGTTATTTTTCTCTACTATTCCGAAAAGACCCAGTTCAACTGGTCTGCGAACAAGGCGAGTGCAAATTAGAACATGTCAGAGCACACTTCAGTGTGAATAGCTGTGTGACTCACCACCATAGTGCTATGCATTCTCAGAATTAAATTGCCACACCTCATACATATATCCATTTTCTTTGTTGGATGTTTTACTATGTACAGTATCTCACAAAAGTGAGTACACCCCTCACATTTTTGTAAATATTTTATTATATCTTTTCCTGTGACAACACTGAAGAAATTACACTTTGCTACAATGTAAAGTAGTGAGTGTACAGCTTGTATAACAGTGTAAATTTGCTGTCCCCTCAAAATACCTCAACACACAACCATTAATATCTAAACCGTTGGCAACAAAAGTGAGTACACCGATGTGTGAAAATGTCCAAATTGAGCCCAGTTAGCCATTTTCCCTCCCCAGTGTCATGTGACTCGTTAGTGTTACAAGGAAGCAGGTGTGCTAAATTTGGTGTTATCGCTCTCACTCTCCCATACTGGTCACTGGAAGTTCAACGTGATACCTCATGGCAAAGAACTCTCTGACGATTGGAAAAAAAGAATTGTTGCTCTACATAAAGATGGCCTAGGCTATAAGAAGATTGCCAAGACCCTGAAACTGAGCTGCAGCACGGTGACCAAGACCATACAGTGGTTTAACAGGACAGGTTCCACTCAGAACAGGCATCGCCATGGTCGACCAAAGGCGTTAAGTGCACGTGCTCAGCGTCATATCCAGAGGTTGTCTTTAGGAAATAGATGTATGAGTGCTGCCAGCATTGCTGCAGAGGTTGAAGGGGTGGGGGGTCAGCCTGTCAGTGCTCAGACCATACGCCGCACACTGCATCAAATTCTAAAGATGATGCACAAGAAAGCCCGCAAGCAGTTTGTTGAAGACAAGCAAGCTAAGGACATAGATTACTGGAACCATGTCCTGTGGTCTGATGAGACCATGATAAACTTATTTGGTTCAGATGGTGTCAAGCATGTGTGGTGTCAACCAGGTGAGGAGTACAAAGACAAGTGTGTCTTGCCTACAGTCAAGCATGGTGGTGTGAGTGTCATGGTCTGGAGCTGCATGAGTGCTGCCGGCACTGGGGAGCTACAGTTCATTGAGGGAACCATGAATGCCAACATGTAATGTGACATACTGAAGCAGAGAATGATCCTCTCCCTTTGGAGACTGGGCCACAGGGCAGTATTCCAACATGATAATGACCCCAAACACCTCCAACATGACCACTGCCTTGCTAAAGAAGCTGAGGATAAAGGTGATGGACTGGCCAAGCATGTCTCCAGACTTAACCCCTATTGAGCATCTGTGGGGCATCTTTAAAAGGACGGTGAAGGAGTGCAAGGTCTCTAACATCCACCAGCTCCATGATGTCGTCATGGAGGAGTGGAAGAGGATTCCAGTGGCAACCTGTGAATCTCTGGTGAACTCCATGCCCAAGAGGGTTAAGGCAGTGCTGAAAAATAATGGTGGCCACTCAAAATATTGACACTTTGGGCCCAATTTGGACATTTTCACTTAGGGGTGTTCTCACTTTTGTTGCCAGTGGTTTAGACATTCATGGCTGTGTGTTGAGTTATTTTGAGGGGACAGCATATTTACACTGTTATACAAGCTGTACACTCACTACTTTACATTGTAGCAAAGTGTAATTTCTTCAGTGTTGTCACATGAAAAGATATAATAAAATATTTACAAAAATGTGAGGGGTGTACTTACTTTTGTGAGATACTGTATATGGCGTGTATCTTTTTACATTATCTAATTCTGTTGAGACAACAGAGGTTCATGTGACAAGTCTGTTCTTATGTAATGCTCTAGATTTTGTGGTATATATTCATATAAAAACTAATTACAATTTGCGCTTGGTACATAAACAAAGTCAAAAAGCGACAAAAAAACCAGCTGCCAACAAAAATGAGCTTGATAGAACCCACAATAACAATAATAATAAAAAAAGTAATGCAGCGCTAGTTCATATATAAAAGTTCATTAATCATAGTCCAAAGTGCATATTCATGGCAGCAGAGAGAGAAGTGAAGAAACCGACACCGTCTAGAGTGGAGAGGATGAAGGAGCAACTCATCACCTTGGTGCACAAAAAGGGGCAATCCTGCTTACCAGAGAGTATGGGCTCTAAGATTATAAAGAGCCAAAAATGCCAGCAAGCAGCCAAAAGGTATACTATCCGTCCCAGTCAGAGAACAAACGATCTTCTCCTCCCACAGGAATATGATCAGCTCCAGGAGTCAGACTCAGACAGCAGAATGGCCCATACAAGCCAGCACAGT
>BLSH010010555.1:437999-449474 GCA_018402905.1 Glandirana rugosa | reverse complement strand
GTTCGGGTCCCCATTGATTTCAATGGGGTTCGTTGTCCGTGCGATCGTTCGGGTTCCGTCCGGACCCGGACCCGGACTTTGTCCCAAAGTTCGGACGGACCAGCAGAACCCGAACGTCCAGGTGTTCGCTCAACTCTAGTACCAGCCTTTACAGTGCACATCTTTCAACATACACCACAGTTGGTGCGGCCATAGATGGTGCATGTCCATGGAACCTTTGCGGAGTGTTGTTGCAAAGTGGATGTTAGTGAGCTATTATGGTTGGTAGGTTGATCCTGGGCGGGTAAGAGTCGAGGTCAGCATGAAGATGGAAAGATGTTCATCAGGAGAGGAAGGGCACTAAAGCCACAGGTCCTTCAAGAAAAGCCGCTGCTGACGCTAGACCTGCACACACCTTTATCCAGCTCAGCACAGGTTACACAGTGCACACCGTGACATGCAGCTCTCTAGGCTGCTACTGCTCCTCCTCTCCTTGAGTCCTGGGTGAAGGGCAGAACAACCTCTTCTCTCTCTCCAGCCCCGCAATGAACAATTCCCGCCCACATAGGCGATAGCAGAAATGCCTCCAGTCCAGTACAGAGTCAAGAGGTGTAAGATGAGGGGGAGGAGCCATCGAGCACATGAGTGGCATCAGCACAGAGTGGAGGGATGAAAGGTAAACTTTGCTGCTTGAGGATTAGATGGGAACATAGTAACAGAGTGCAATGGAAAAAGAGAAATGGGGGAAGAAAGGCAAGACAGAGAAGATTGCATGGGGACAGAGGGGCAGAATCTGCTTCCTATCCACTTTCTCAGTTTGGGATGTGTGTGCTGATCCTGAGCTGAACAGAGCCCACACAGTCCACCCTGCTTTATGGGTGGTCAGGTGTAAACAGTCTTCTGTCTGCCCTCCAATCCCATCTGCCCAGACAGAGGCGAACAGATCCCCTTTGTTTGTTTTTGGCAGATTGGATTGGATGTAGGTGGGTGTAAACGGACACAAATCTGCTTATATGTACCACTCCATAGAGGAGAATAGAGGGTCTGATCGGGAAAAACTGACAGGCAGACCAGATCACACCAATCGGTGCAAGGATGGGAGGGGGTGGGGTTAAAATCTGAATCCCCAGCCACTTGCTGGAGATTCAGATTTTTAATGTGCCGCAGACATGTTCTTTTAACACACTTCTGGCTGCAATAGCAGTCTGGGTGTGTGCACTTTTGTAAATCCAAATGCTGGCTGATCACTTCCACAAACCGCTGTGATGTGTCACCCCCCCCCCCCCGCCACCTAGTCACCTACATGCTATCACATTGGGGCTGTTGATTGGTTTATTGATAACAATAAAGTCATGAAAAAAAGTTAATAAATACATTTTAAAAAGTTTTACCTGTTTAAATAGACACATAAACAATAATAAAGATTTTTTTAGAGGCCTCCCCCCATCCCCCCCCCCCCACACACGCATACAAAAACACATTGTAACATAATTTTAACACCAGAGCTCCTGTATAATTCTAAAATGATGACCTAATGGGGCCAGAGAGAGATGTAGATCCGACACCAGCGCCGCCCACCCAAGCACTTCATGACATATCCCCTTCATGACATTGTTGAAAAGGGGTGAAGCATGGGTGACCTTAAAATGATGCCCCCCCCTGAAAAAAGTTCTGCGGACGCCCATGAGTATATACAGCATCAGACTGTCTACAGCACCCCCCTGCGCTGCGGGGCTCATGGCAGTGACAGCAGATCCCCCCAGGGCAGTCAGGACATCAAAGTCCCACACTTACCCCATCTAAGAAGCAGAGCAGGCAGGCAGAGGTGTCCAGCGAGCGGAAGAGTGCTGTCTGTGCATCCCCCTATTCCTCCATCCTTCATTGTCCAATAGGATCGCCTGACTTTTCAGCCAATCGGGAAACCGGTTACATACCCGCACTTCCTGATTGACGGAGAGGCCATTCAGTGTTAGAAAAGCAAATATTCTTGCTTTTGTAACACACACGAGTGGGCTCGCGGTGCCATGCTCTGCTCCATGAGCCACTCTATTTTGAAGCCTACTGGAGCCTATGGCTCTAATCAGGTGTTTCAAAATAAAACCCCGCTGCGGTAATTCATGCCACTGACATCCTGAAGGGGCGGCGCATGAGTAGGGAATGACATGAATTGAGATGACATATATTGTTTTTATTGTTCTATGCTTTATATCTAGGGCATTGGGTGATTGAAACACAGTTGTGTCAGTTGATGTTTATGACAATTGTATGTTCATTCATTAATATTTACAAGTGGAAATTGGAGCCCTCTCTGTTTTATAGTGCTTTTATTTTTATCTAATAAATTTGTCTAGATTAGAATAGGGGTGATTTCCTTTTTGTAAAGACCTATTTTTTCAAATAAACCATCTATAATATTTATTTTTAGTGATTTAAATCCCCTGTGTATGAAATCTGTTATGGTTTGATACTCAAGAGATTTATCTCTCCTAAAACCCCATTGCTCTAACTGATTCAAAGTTGTTCGCTAGACATAGGTTTTAGTTTATTTGTCGTATACTTAACGTTTTAGTTGTATTTAAAACTGTCAATCTAAAATGGAACTACACTGTATCTGAGCACCATAAACCAAAGATATTATTTAATTCATTTTTAATATTCAAAGCAAACCCACCCATCCATCCATGTGTGCTTTATTTTTTGAAGAAATCACCCCCTATCATTTCTAGCTGCAGCCACCTTGAGGAAGGGCAGATGATTCATGTAGCATTTACTACCTGGAGTCCATCTGCCCTTAGCTCAGGCATGCAAGTGGAATGGTGTTCTTAGGTGAGAAAGCCCCTCCTCCAGATGAAAGAAAAAAATAATGCCATGAAGACTCCTGGGATATATGACATCATTTTAGCCTAGACCAGAAACCAGGAAGCAACTGAAGAAATGCTAAAAAAAAAAGTTTAAAACAAGTAAAAATATTATACCTTCCTATCTATTTAGTAACACCAGCAGCATAAATGGTTAAAGCGGATCCACAGCCTCCCCTCCTCATTTTTATTTTTGTTACCCCTGCTTACTTTGGGTTGTCTTCTCCCCAAATCAGACTCTCACCCACACAGCCGATCTAGCATTGTCCCGCTGAGATCCACATCTGTTTTGCCTCTGCTGAGTCCCGAGCCATCATGTTCAACCTTTCCGAATTCAGCTGTCCAGCCTACCAATGACGCGCCATCTGACCCACCGCCCTCCTCCTTCACTAAATGGAGGGACAATGACTCCTGGGATATGGACGTAATAATCCCAGGAGGCAAAGTATGCACAGTGCGCATCATTCGTCTAGGCAGGGGGTCTCCAAACTGTCCAAAAAAAGGGCCAGTTTACTTTCATTCATACTATAGGGGGGCCGGACTGTGTGCAGTGGGAGTAAACAATGTCCCATTGTTGGTATTAGGGGGAGGAATAGTGCTCCATCGTTGGTGTCAGTGGAAGGAATAGTGCCTGATTGTTGGTGTCAGTGGAAAGAATTAAGTCCCATTGTTGGTGTCAGTGTGATTCATAGTGACCTATTGTTGGCGTCAGTGGCAGATTCCTCAAGGGCTGAATAAAGGCAAGCAAAGGGCAGAATAAAGGCAAGGGATAGGCGGGGAGGAGGAGTGGAAAGGAGCGAAGAGCCGCTTTAAAGATGTTTGAGAGAATTTAGTTCTGCACTGCACTGCTGTTAGATTTCACTGCAAAATGAAAATTGTTGTCTCCTTGTTATAACAAAAGTAAAATATAGCAGATCTATATTAAGGATTAACAGGTAATAAAACTATGTTGCAGAATAACAAATTGACTGTGGTAATGAGAGTGACAAAGTGCATTTTATGTTTAATTTTCTTTTTTTTACCCATTGTTTTATGTTAATTACTAGAGTGTAACCTTAAACAAGCCTTTCATTTACATAAGATGTTTATATTAAAGTAGACATTTATTAATCAGAGGCACACCTCAACCATTCTAGTCGCTGGTCCACTAATTGCTTAATATGCAGGTAATTTCTAAATGTTTGCCTTTGATAACTCCCATCAGACCCCTGCCACCAAAGCTCCAGCTCTGAATTTGTTTGTCAGCTCACGTCCTTTCCTTGCAATCACAACTAAGCACGTCAAATGAGCCATTAGAACAAAGCCCCTCTTCCCACATACAAGCACTTCTCCAGTGTTTAATTGCTACTGCAGAGCAGAGATTAATGGAAATTGCCAGGGCAGGAATATTAATTATCTCTGAACACAATTTATGTGTTTTAGCCTCCTAAGCAAGCTAATGCAGAAACGCCAGCTTCTGTGCATCCTCTCATTAGCATTTATAATGTCTTATGGAACATTATAGAGTATCTAAACCCAAAGACAACAACCAGCTTACCAATTCTTGGATGTGGCAGCTACATTTTTTTTCTTTTATAGTCGTTTCATCTTGTGCCCCAGCCAGTAAGTCTGTTATTTTTCAACCTTCTTTACAAGACCAATCTGTCTAGCAAAAGTTAGCAGTTAGAGGGTTAAAACAAACCATTTACCATTGACAGGGCTGTTTACAACGGTCAACCTTTATCTTAAATGGAAACAAAACTACTGTAACTGCTTAAAAATTGTTAGCTGTTGTTTGGATTTAATTTGTTAGTCAAGTCCATCTAAATCTGCTAGTGCATCTAACATTACCCTACCCCCAGACTGACAATGTAGCTGTCCAAGGGTGGCTCTGTTGCTCCTCCATCCAAAGACAGACAGGACCACCATAATGTAAATGTTAAAAAAAACGTAAAAAAAGAGAATGAATGCAGACACAAAGTTCAGGGATTGGTAAAATTCAGTATATACATTTTTGTGTAGCGCCCCCATTGTAGATAGGTGCTTTGGTGATAGATTTTTGCTAGGAGAGGCAAATTTATTCAGGCCTAACTGATGTGCAGGCCTGATTGTTTAGATTTGGGCATGGGAGTGGCCCAGGAAGAGCTGCAGACTGGAGGAGGTCACTGCATGGGCCCGGTGCAGCCATTGTGACGGGCCATTGACCCAGCTAGCGTCTGTACCGCAGGAGCCACACTACTACACTGTGGACCTGCTTTGTCATCCGCAGCCTTGGAAGTCCTGGAAGGCCGGATCGGGCCTGAAATCACAAAGACTGTAAGAAACAGCCCCAGGGGGATTTTTAAGGGTGGATGTTCAATCAAAATGGAGCACTAAGGTATATAAACCATATGAAATTTAATTGTAATATATAAAATGTCCTGCCATTATCTGGAACATAGCACATAAAACCAATTGAACTATATATGTACAGGAAACATCGCAATGCAATACTTATACAGAACAGCAAGAAGGGCCTCAAGTGAAGGACCAACTCTCAAGTGTGAATGTAAGGCCCCGACATGTTTTGAAAGGAGATTTGTTGCTTATCTTCTTCAGGGGAAGCTGAGTATTGCAGACAAAAATGTTTCTAAGAGAACAATAATAGTACATTATTTCCAAGTACATAGGTAAAAATACAAGTGGTATAGCCAAATACACATGGCAAAAATATATGTATAACAACAGGTAGGTGGATACAGATTCATAAATACAGAGGATACGTGTATGCATGAGTGTCACCAAAAATCAAGCTGGGATACTTAACCATATGTATAGAGGTAAAACTATCAATTCAAACATCACAGCTCCAACCCGCCAATAGGGATATGCTAGGTACCCAGGAACCAGGGGAGCTGCCGTCTGGTCAAAGCAGGACTGCTCACAAGAACCAGTAAAAAGATGGGAGGCTGTCCTATAGGGAATTACATGGTGCAGTTGGAAAAATATGGGAGTACGTATGTAAGCGCACGCATGGATAGACTCATGTGCACATACACATATAAAGGAGTATAAGACATCAGGGAGGGAATAGGGAGAAACAAGTGTTATGATTGTCTTGACCACGTAAATATGTGGTCAAAAAGTGACCAATGTGATCCCACATGTTATGTTGGGCACAGGTCACCTATATAATGATGCATTGTGGTGTCAAAAATAGCAGAGCTCACTTGGTCTCATCAAGCTCCAACTTCCATAGTGACTCCACCGATGGATGCGAGTGGGCATCCGGAATCCCAAGACTAAATATATCCCACCTGTGGGTGGGGTAGAGGATCCAAAAAAACCAGTCCAGACCTGCACCCGATCCAGACGGGCAGCCCCCAGCACCCAGAAGTATGGAGAGGAGCTGATCACCTCCTGCTCCAGTCCCCCAGCTGAGCGGCGTCCAGCGCTACCGCGCATGGGTGCAACCACGTCCGACGTCACCCGGCTGCCGGCACGTGCACGTGAGGCCACTCCTAGGGCCAAAGACAAGGGCTGAAGGATGCCTGATGGCGTCCTGGAGTGGCTAAAAAAGCCCCACTAGCTGAGGGACCTGCGCGTGCCGTGGAGCAGTCCGGTCCGCCAGCGACACCCATTGGCCCAATCCCAAATTTACATCCATAATAAATGGTGTAAGGCAAACCTATCACTCAATAGAGTCTGCGGTGAAGGTGCTGGAATAAACAAAATAAAATGCAGTTAGTATCAATGAATTAAATATGTAACAAAGATGGTAATATGGGGCTGCAAATGATGAGCCCATGATTAAGCGGTATCAGGGCTGCTGTTATAAATCACGGGGCCCCATACAACCCACTGAACGGGCCCCCCCCCCCCCCAATTCGGGAAATATCAAGTCACTAAAATGCCATGGTCCCAATAGCCTTGCTATTGCAACCACCTAACACCTGTTTTTTTGGTGTTTTTTATATTGTGAATGGCAATTTTACATTGTGAGACTGCACTGCAACTGTGAGCCAAGTGTTTGAACGCAATGGGGAGTTTGATAGGTGGTGCTGCCTGTCAAGCTCCGCAGCCTGTGTTAAAAATGCCACTGCTGAAGTAAAGCATTGCAGCCATGGCATGTATACAGTGCTGTCAGACTATATTAGGATTTGGGTGGGCAGTCAAGGATTGCAGTAAATCCATGGTTTGGCTGCCCATGTGAAAGAGCCTTTAGGCTGCATTCACATTTGAAGTTTCCTAAATGTGTGAAAGTGCACAGGTTACATGCGTTTTGCAGTGCATTTCAGAAATGCACTGCAAATGTGCATAACATTTGTGGTGTATTAATTGTTTATGGCACCTCAAATGCAATTAGCAGAGCTGCTTTTTGTCATATGGCAGGCTTGCAAAGCTGCATGCTCTAAAAGCTAGAGCCTCTATGATGTGTTTGTCACACATACGGCAGTTAATTCCAGTGAATGGCCTCCCCTATGTGTGAAAAATAAGCTAAAAGAAAACTAAAAAAAAACACAATCAGGAAAATGTGTTCCCACACTACGAAATGTTAAAGGGGCCCAAGGGGTGGCATACAGAAATGGATGGGCAGATGTCTGTTAGCTAGAGGGTGAGGTGTATTCACTGGCCCCTGGTTCCAGCATTGTAATGGCAGCTAGTGTCATCTTAAAATATGCCAAGCCTTCCTAATCAGAATAAAATATGCAGTCAATATGTAAGCTGCTGCTAAAAAATAAACATATAAAACATACAAATACCATTTCCAGTCAATTTACCGTAAATAGAAGCTGGTATCTGTTGCAGCGCTTATAGTGGGGTCTTTATCTCAGAATACAGGTATGTGAGGTAATCCAGAAAGAGGTGAGATTCTTGCTAATGAAAGAGCATGTGTGCCCCCAGAGGCGTAACTAGAACCTTCAGGGCCCCGGTGCAAGAAATTATGAAGGGCCCCCTGACCCCTGGCCAGGGCCCTTCCCTCTTACCCCTGATCCTGGGGCCCTTTACGCCTATCGTGGGTCCCTTTATTACGGTACTGCAGTGGGGCCCTTTCACAAGTTCTGCAGCAGGCCCAAGTGGGACCAGGGAAGCACACAGGGGCCCTGGGAACAGCAGAAGACAAGTAAACTGGACAGAGGAAAATGGAGGAGATTGGGTCCTCTAAATGCCACCCCCGACATCCCTCCTATTCAGGTGTACAAGGGAGGCACATGGGCCCCCTAGACCATGGGGCCCGGTTGCAATTGCAACCCCTGCAACCCCTATCGTTACGCCCCTGTGTGCCCCACATCCCAAAATCCTACCGCGTGATTCTCTCCCCTCTGAGCCTCTCTGAGCCTTATAACAAAATCAAGGATAGGTCCTCCCAAAGGCGTACTCACATATCTCTGTCATTCAGGGGTATATAAAAAGAGACATGCTCTTAGATAAGGACTGTTGCACTATTAGCCCTGCTACAGATACCAGCTAGTGTCATCTACCTGTAGTTCTAGGCAGGCTCCTGCCATATTCATCCCATCTCCAAAATCCTGCAGTTTCTGTTTCACTCCAGAAGCAACCCTCACTCACCCCCTTCAACAGAAGAACTGCTCCATCCAAACCCTGCAGCCAGCACTGGACATCACAGTAAACAGAGGGCAAGGTCTGGAAGGAGAGGAGCAGGGAGGAGGTGTAGCAAGCTTTCCACTCTCATCACGCTGATAAGAGATAGCATGGCCGACTTCAGGCCAGGGAGAAAGGAGGGAGAGTTTCTGCACTGGTCAGACGCACAGGCAGAGACTCTGCAGCTGTCTCACTCTGCTCCAAATCGTGACACTAGTTACACTAGTATGTAGAAACGATCCCCCTGTTGAGCTGCCGGAGGGAGAAAGCTGGCAGCGCTGCAGGGGATCCACATGTGTCAGAAGGCAGAACAGCTGGCTCTCCTCTCCTGCAGGTGCCGGGCCCCCATTCTGAAGTGACAGAGCTCGGGCCCCCTACAGGAGGACTGCCTGTACTGCCCTATCAGCGGCCCTGGGCGGTATCCCAGGAGTGTTGGAAAGACACAAATGCAATGCACATTTACATCAGACAAAATGCGTAAGAAAGACCCACTAGGGTCATATAGGGAAAAGGGGGGAATTTACAATTTAGACTCAAGAGAGACGGAAATTGCTTTTTGTCAAAGGAGGGTGACGGCCGACCAAGTCAAACCAAACACAAAGAGGTGCTTGGATCAGATGTATATACCCATCTGCTAGAAGGGGAGGCCTAAGTGCGTTATAAAAGATCTCTGTCAAATCCCCCAGAGGTGAAACCTGGAAGGAAAGGCTTGAAGTTCATTGTCCCATTCAAGCCAGGTGGCATAGTGACATTAAGGTTTGAAATCCACCCTAGCTCGCGCTGGAGGAGAGCTTTATCAAAGTCCCCTCCTCGCGGGCTGGGGTGGATCTGATCAAGGGCCAGAAACCTGACCCTGGGAAATACACCCTGGTGGACCGTGGTGACGGGTCGTCCCAGGGGTACCTCAGGGTCACATTGACGCATACTTAGGATGTGACGATATATACGCTGGCAAAACTTTTGAATCGTCTTACCGACGTGAAAACAGCCACACAATACAAAGAAGTAGATACACAACCCCCATGGTATGGCAGTTGACATAATGCCGCGGTCTATATGGGTGATTGTTAGGCAGAATAAAATGTTGTCTCACATCCATAAACTAGCAGTGAGCACAACCTCCACATGGGAAGGTGCCCAATAACATGCAGGGATCACCCCCCACGTAGCTGGAGTGCTCGCTGTGAACCAATCTGTCACCCACCGAGTTGCCTCTGATATGTAATCAGTGAATTAGGTGGTACAAAAGGGCCTACCATGGGGTCCATCGTCAAGAGGTGCCAAAGTTTTTTTAGAATGTGCCTAATTTGTTGATGCTGGCTGTTGTACTTGGTGATAATCCTACCACCATGCTCGCTATTAGTTTTGTGTCTGGGTTTGAAAAGTATGTCATATCTCAAGGTCTGTGCCACCCTATTATAAGCCCTTTTAGGACATCTATTGCTATAGCCTCTTTGTAGTAGTTACGCTTTCAAAGCGTCAGCCTCTTTGTGATATATTTAGTCACTAGTACAGTTCTGTCTGGTTCTCTATGAGGGGTTTGGGGTGTGCGCTAGACGCATGAAGGATATTGTTGCCAGCCATGGGCTTGTGAAACAATTTTCACGTAAGTGCTCCTTCATTATCCTTGTAGAATTTGACATCCAAAAAAGTAATTTCTGATCGATCGTAAGTCATAGTGAATGAAAGGTTAAAAGAGTTGCAGATCAACGATTCTAAGAACTGATGTAAAAGTTCCACTGTCCCGTCCCATAGGAACAGGACATCATCTATGTAGCGGTAACACATTAGTATGTGGCCTGTCAACATAGATGTATTATCTCCAGGAGCGATCGACTGCTCCCACTCCCCAGGTACAAATTGGCATATGATAGGGCACAAGAGGTCCCCATTGCAATGCCCTGCACCTGGAGGTAGTGGGAGCCGTTGAAGGAGAACATATTGTGTTTGAGTATGAAGTCTTGTGCTAACAAGATAAAATTATTGATGGCCAACTATGTTTCCTTCGTCTGTGACAATACCCGTTTAATACAAGCAAGACCAAGGTGATGGGGGATGGAGCTATAGAGGACTGGACTCCCTCCAGAACTCATAACAGGTGGACCATATCTTGTACATAGGATGGCAAACCAACTACAAAGGGCCTAAGAGGCTTGTCTAAGAAATTTTCTGAGGTTCTCAGTAATGGCTCCCTCCTGGATGCTATGGGGTGGCCCGGGGGCATTGTGGTGTGTTTGTGGATTTTTGGTAGTGCGTAGAAGGTTGCCATCCTAGGGAAGGAAGTTCTGATGAATTCCCAAGTAGGCTTAGATATGACATTATTGTAATAAACCCCATTCACCATCACATAAAATTCACGGTTGTATCGCTCAACCACCAAAAAATTGATGGGGCGATACCAGTCATGAGTATTCAAAAACGTTTTGCACATGGAAACGTATTTCACATTGTCCATAAGGACAATGTTTCCCCCCCTTATCCAATGGTTTAATTGTGATCGACTGATCACTAGCTGGTGTTTGTAGAGCTAGCCTAAGATTTGGTGTAAGATTGTCTGGGAGGGTTTGATACGTAAAATTCTAATATCATGACTAGATAGTTTTAGAAAATTGCACTGGGTCCGGATACATCTTAGATGTTTTTTTCAAGGCTGAGGGGTTATGTTTCAAAGGAACAGCAGTCTGTGGACTGGTGTCTCCTGTTTGACGTAGCAAGTCCTCAATGTCGATCCGATCTATAAGATGGAGAGGTTCACTCTCCACCAACAAAGATGTGAGGTTACATAGAACCTGACGTTCACTGAATGTTTGCGGTTGTCCGTCTGTGTGTCGGTCTTTTAAAAATTGATTCTGAAATAAAATCTTGTGTGTGAAAAGATGCAGATCTTTTATGATCTCAAATTTATCAAGTGAACTTGTGGTGCAAAACATGAGCCCTTTATCCAGTAGGAATGAGCAAACGGTTCAGCCCGAGCATACTGTAAGTTTGGGCCGAACTTTTGCTGTTCGGACATTCGACCCCTAGCTGTAACTCCTGAACGATGCAGTTTGTCCTCTGTGGTCAGGTGTCTGACGAC
>BLSH010010555.1:397011-412276 GCA_018402905.1 Glandirana rugosa | reverse complement strand
TGGTGGGCGGACCTGCAGTAAACAGTTACGCGGCCCGCCCTTCACCAATTTCTTTTATTACTGGGAAGTGATAGTGGTTAGTGTTAGACCCTTCGTGTATTCACACAATATTCTTCTCTTGAATATTGTCGTCGACGGGTGTCTTTTTTCCATATGGTTCGAGTTTACTTGGTATAATATTGTTCTTAGTTTTGTAATCTTAGTAGTGATCTCAATTCGCTTGGGTTTGACATTTCAAGCCCAAGCGGTTCGCTTAACTCTAGTGATGATTCTAATGTTTTGATTCTTGTTATAATATGGTTCATTTGAGCTTGGTATACCTTTTTTCTGTGGGCAGCTGCTGTTATAAGTTCTCTTCTTATAACACACTTATGTGCTTCCCAGATTGTGATTGGTGATAGTGAAGGGTCATTATTTTCTTTAACCACTTCCCGCCCGGCGCATTGACAAATGACGTCCAGGCGGGTGGTTCATTATCCTGACTGGACGTCTATTGACGTCCTCAGGATAATCCGCGATCACCCGCCCCTGGGGGCGCGCATCGCGGCGATCGGTGATGCCGTGGGTCAGTCTGACCCACCGCATTACCAACCGAGGTAAAAGGCTTCGATCCAAAGCCTTTTACCATGTGATCAGCCGAGACCAATCACGGCTGATCACAGTGTAAATAGGAAGAGCAGTTTATCGGCTTTTCCTCTGCTCAGGTCTGCAGACCTGAGCAGCGGAGAGCCGATCGGCTGCTCTCCTGACAGGCGGGGGCTGCGCTGAATGTTTATCAGCGCAGCCACCCTCAGGATCACCCCACTGGACATCGCATGGAGGCCGCCCAGGACCACCAGGGGAATTACACAGAGGCCGCCCAGGACCACCAGGGAGCCCCCACTAGACCACCAGGTAAGGGCAATATTATGCACTGTAGGGATGGCACTGTGCCCATGTATGATGCCTGCCAGTGCCATCCCTAACAGTGCTTGTTGCACCATTGCCCACCACTGCCACCTATAAGTGCCCACCTGTGCCACCTATTAGTGCCCACCTGTGCCACCTATCAGTGCCCACCTGTGCCACCTAAAAGTGCCCACCTGTGCCACCTAAAAGTGCCCCCTATCAGTGCCCAGTGCCACTTATCAGTGCTGCCTAGGAGTGTCCATCAGTGCTGTATATCAGTGCCACGTATCAGTGCCCGTCAGTGTTGCTTGTCAGTGCCGCCCATCAGTGCTGCATATTTGCCCCATCATCAGTGCAACCTTATCAGTGCCACCTCATCAGTGCCAATCTGTACTGCCTCATCAGTGCCCGTCAGTGTAGCCTCATCAGTGTAGTCACATCAGTGCCCGTCAGTGAAGGAGAAAATGTACTTTATACAAATTTTTTGATAGAAACAAAAATGTTTTTTTTTTTTCAAAATTTTCGGTCTTTTTTTGTTTATAGCGGTGATCAGAAATGATGCAGAGGCGATCGAATACCACCAAAAGAAAGCTCTATTTGTGGGAACAAAATGATAAAAATTTTGTTTGGGTACAACGGCGCACGACCGCGCAATTCTCATTCGAATCGCAAAAGCACTGAAAGCTGAAAATTGGTCTGGGCAGGAAGTGTTCTAAGTGCATGGTATTGAAGTGGTTAAAGTATGTTTGTAGGCATGAGGCAATTTTTTTGGTTAATTCCACATCTGTGAGTAGAGAAGCATCTAGCCTCCAAATTTTTGTCTGTGCTTCACTTGTAGGTATAGATAGTGTCATTGTGATTGGGTTGTGATCAGATAGTATTGCCGGTTCTATGGTGGAGTTGGTCAATAGGTGCAAGTCTGTTTGTGATAAAAAGAAATAATCAAGTCTGGAGTATTTGTTGTGTGGGGCGGAAAAATGTGTATAATTGCGGGTGTCTGGGGTTAAAATGCGCCATGTGTCATGGACTTGAAGTTTTTGTATATAGCGGTTTATTTTTTTCAGGGCTCTGTATGGGACGGATGTGGTACCATTAGATGTGTCCAGAATAGGTTGAAGTGGAATATTTAAATCTCCTCCCATAATTAAAATTCCTTTCTTAAAAGTGGAAAGTTGTGTTGTTATTGTGTTGAGAAATTGGGTCTTATTTGGGCAGTATATGTTTGTTATTGTGATTGGTTTGTTGTTTAACCACTTCCCGACCAGCGCCGTAAATAGGCGGCGGTCGGGTTTGAGCGGCTCTCCCGGGAAATAGCCTGCACCAGGCTATATCCCGGTATAATTTTTTAGAGCTGGCGGTCGGCTATCCAGGGGTAACGACCGATCCGGCTCGGGAGCAGCTCGGTCGTTACCCCAGGGGGCGGGAGGGGACACCCCCCCGCTGCCTTCCGCCGCTCTTCTCCGGCCTCCCGTCCCACTGGGAGACCGGAGCGACGATCCGGCGCGTCCACCGGCTGGAAGGAGACCTGACAGAAGCCGTAATCGGCTCCGATCGGGTCTCCTTCGGCAAATTCCGGAAGCGACGTCACAAAGTGACAGTATTCAGAATCGCCATTTTTGGCAATCTGAATACTGTGAAGTGCAAAGGAGGGATGGGGGGTCTTTTAGACCCCCCGGCCCTCCAAAAAGAGTACCTGTCACCATATATTACTATCACAAGGGATGTTTACATTCCTTGTGATAGCAATAAAAGTGATCAGATTTTTTTTTTTTAAAGGAACATAAAAATAAATAAATTAAATTTAAAAAAAAAAAAAAAAGATTTAAATCGCCACCGTCCCCGCGAGCTTGCTCAGCAAAGAAAACGCATACGTAAGTCACGCCCACATATGAAAACGGTGTTCAAACCACACATGTGAGGTATCGCCGCGATCGCCAGAGTGTGAGCAGTAATTCTAGTAAAAGACCTCCTCTGTAACTCTAACCTGGTAACCGTTAAAAATTTTTAAAGCGTCGCCTATGGAACTTTTTAAATACCGGACTTTGTCGCCATTCCGCGAGTGCGCGCAATTTTCAACCGTGTCATGTATGGTATCTATTTACTCGGCGTAACATCCTGTTTCACAATATGCAAAAAAATGGGCTAACTTTACTGTTGTCTTATTTTTTAACTCAAAAAAGTAAAATTGTTCTAAAAAAATCGCGATTGAAAGACCGCTGCGCAAATACCGTGTGACAAAAAGTATTGCAACAATCGCCATTTTATTCTCTAGGGTGTTTGAAGAAAATATATATAATGTTTGGGGGTTCTAAGTAATTCTCTAGCAAAAAAAAAAGTTTTTAGCTTGTGACCACCAAATATAAAAAAGTGGCCCGGTAGGTAAGTGGATAAAGTACCTTTTAAGAAGAGGTATCTTCCTTCATTATCAGCCTGTGTGTCTGTGATATTTATGGGTAGATGTTTTGCAATGAGGATTGATACTCCTTTAGATTTTGTCTGACTGTTGGTGGCGTGGTAAACTGATGGGAAAAATTTGTTGGGCATTTTCGGTATTGAATCAGTTTTAAAAGTAGTCTCCTGGATCAGTATAATGTCTGTTTTTAGTTTCTTCATTAAGGTCAATAGTTGATCTTTTTTTCTGGTATATTTAGGCCTTGAGCATTGATTGAAACCAGCTTTATATTCCTGAAATCTTGTTTTTTTTGTGACATGTTGCTAGTGTTGGTTATGTTGTTTGTGTGTGTATTTAGTATGTTTTCCACGACTGTCGTATGGATCTCGTGTTGTGTGAGTGTAAATGTTTATGGGTGTGGATCCCCCAATGGGAGGGGTGGTTTTTATTATGCTTATATTTAGAAACTTGGTCTTTTATGTGAAAAAGGTTGGGGAAGAGATAGGATATACCCGGTAGGCAAGCGAGAACCTGCTAGCTTGCCTCGTATTAGGATTGGGATGGGATTATTTACCGGGAAGATTCAGCAGATAGGGAGGAATTCACAATTTGTTGTCTTTCTTTTGATGGGTTTACTGCTGTGGGTGGTTAGGCCTATTAGAGGATAAGAGAGATATATTGTTTGTGTAGAGACTTTTTGTTGTTTTTAATATTATGAGGTAATTATGAAGATATAAGGGGAATATATCTTTACAGTATTATTTGTGATTAGTATATAAGTGTTCTTCTTCTGGGGAGTTTTGGTCTTGTATGTTGTGTCTTTTCAGATTCCATTTTTTTTAATGCAGTGGTTGTTTGGTTTCATATGACCTTTATGAATTATATTGTTGTTATATAGTGTAATTTCCTAGTAATTCTATTATTATGCTCAGATATGTCAAAATGTCTTCATGTCTATTAATGCTTCTTATAACATTCCAATATATAGAAACATATGGGGGCACAAGAACAGGCGAGATAAGAGTTCTTTATTTTGTTTTTGGTGTATTTAATATATGACTTGAGAGTTGGTATTTTCTTCTAACCTCCTTTAAGAGGATGATCTTGTATCATATCCATTCCCCTGTTCTTGTCTCGCTCTTCTCTTTGTATTAAACATGTGTGAGTATAACATAAAGTACAACAATGTATAACAGTTTAACATTTTAATTATCAGGTAGGATCCATAAGTGAACTATTAGACCTCTAGTGGTCATTCTGTGTTTGTATGAACTATTTTTGAACAATATGTTATCTTAGGATATTCTGTATCTGAGGGTGAGCAGAATGATTATATGCACCAATATGTCTTGTAATTAGGCTTAACTAGTATTGGTTGATGATTTAATCATTGCCTGTTTTAACTGTTATGATCTTGCTATTGCATATGGATGTATTACTCTTGGTTTCCGTCTGTTTCAGGCAACAAGTGGTTGTATGCTTTTCCTTCATGTCTGCGTAAATTCTATATAAACCATATCTTCTTGGTTAATACGTTCTGAGAGGTTTGGCTCTGTCGCAGTATGTGGTGGTTAAACCCTCTAGATAGTTTTGATCTTAGTTTAACTTTGTATTTTCTTAATAACTTTCTTTTTTAAAAACAGTTTTAACTGTTATACTAACGTACTTAGGTAGTTGTAGCATCATATTATCATGTAATACTTAGCTGAGTGATAACAAGTAGTAAATTTGAGGTAATTTATGTTTCTTGTCTGGGACTCCGATGGACAGGCGAAGCTGTGGACCTTGAAGAGATCTTCGTACATTTTGATGTGACGCTTATGGTCTTGGTGATCTATGTCTTCTGTAGCGGGAGTTTTGTGTTTCCATTCTTTCCTCCCTTTGGTGTTCTCCAGTTGAAGAAGGAGGGCAGAACTCTGCATACCAATCCGGAAAATGGACCATAAGGATTCCCAGACACATGCAGAATTGTGGGAGGTCTTCCGGAATTTTTAGTAAAGCTGTTCTTCCAGCTGTAGATGCTGAGAGGCAGAAAGGAAATTTCCATTTGTAGAGGATCCTTCTTGTCCACAGAATGTCAAGGAGTGGTCTGAGATCTTTGTGATCTTGTAGGGTTATGTTTGGTCTTGGTATATTTTTATACCAGCTGATTCATGGGTGATGTGTATTCAGTTGTGGGCCTTTCTAAGGATTTCTTCATTAGTGCGAAAGCTGGTTAGGCAGCATATTATGTCTCATGGAGGGTCAGAGTCTCTTCCTTTTGGCCGTAAGGCTCGTTGTATTCTTTCCAACTCAATGCATTCTGTGGCTGGTCTGTCTAGAAGGTTATTAAAGATGGTTGTTACTGTTTGCTGTATTTGGTCGTATTCGATCGACTCTGGGAATCCACGGACTCGTAGATTGTTTCTACGTTCTCTGTTGTCCAGGTCTTCCATGTGTCTTTGCTTGTCTCTTAATTGCAAGGTATATGAATCTTGCATATTTTTAAACTGATTTAATTGTATTTCATGTTGAGCAGCAGTGACCTGAGTTCTGCTATGACTGCAGAGAAGGCAGCTGTGAGTGAATCCTTTATGTCTTTTGCAACCGCATGTAAATCATTTAGGCTCAGAGCTGGTTGAGTCTGCTGTATATGCTGTATTTGTTCTGTGGGCGCTTGAAGAGAAGTCGAGTCTCTTATCATGCCTGGATTCTGTTGCATCTGCTGATGATATGTAATGTTGCTGTGGTTTGTGGGGCAGGCAAGTATGCTGCATTTATGTTAGGGGCCTGCTGTTTTTCAGTATTTTGTCTGCTTTGTTGTGTCTCTGCGCTCTGTGGGGATCTGGAACGGGATGAGGATCTGCTCTGATTCTGTTTTCCCATATTTATACTGTGTTAGTATATTTTTAGTCTCTGCTATACAGTTGTTTATTCCTCTATCGGCCGAGGTTCCAGATCTAAGCATCCATTTTATCCTGAGGGCTGTACAAGTCTGTTTGGGGGTCTTTTTCTATGTTATTATCTGCAATTTATATTCCCCTGAGGAATTCTTTAATCAGATGGGCCATTTGAGTCTTATGGCAGCAATGAGGAGAGGAATGGGTGTACCAAGATCACGTCACCGGGGGGTGACCAATCCATCCAATTTTTGGACCAGGACCAAGCAGGGGTTGAGGGGGAGCAAGATGTGGGGTTTGCTGTGCTCACCCTGTCAGCAGAACTGAGGATGACGATGGATTATGGCCAGGAGTCCTCAAAGATGGCAGCTGTGTATGGGATATTGTGGCCTCACTCACAGCGCCCTGGGGGGTGACCAATCTGTCCAATTTTTGGACCAGTACCAAGCAGGGGTTGAGGGGGAGCAAGATGTGGGGTTTTCTGTGCTCACCCTGTCAGCAGAACTGAGGATGGCGATGGATTATGGCTGGGTATCTTGGAGCTCCTCTCTCCCACGTCCTCTCCAGGCAGCTCTCAGACACACCCACGGATGATCATTTCTTATACATCCAGAAACCCCCAGACAAATTCTACTAGACATTATTGCAGTAAGATTGACCTTATTCCTCCTAGATTTGATTTGGGGTGGAGTTGACTTCTTGTGATATCCTTTGTGGGCTTCCCCTCTTGGACGTTTGAAGTCTTACACACAAAATTGATATGAAAAATGTTACATGAATGGTTGAAGCTACTTAAATTTCTACCTTCCACACTCTCCTGAAGAAGTAGATCTCTAGTTCATGAAATGCATTGAGATACTCCTGTAGTTCCATCATAGAGCGGTACAGAAAATCTGTGTAATTTTGATTATACTAATATTCATATGTATTTTGTGTGGTGGAGTTCACATGAAGGTACTAATGATAATGAATATACTGTGCCCCAATAAGACTTAGGAGATGAGTGCATTTCTGGCAAATCAACAGATATTTTTCTGCACTTGCAAGGTCTTTAAGTTGATAAACCCAGGTATGCACTGTATTTTTCTTTCATTTTGTCTTGACATACTCTTTAATGTTATTTTCAGTCGTTTTAAAGTGGTTGTCAACTCATGACAACCACTTTAAACTACAGGTAAGCCTACAATAAGGCTTACCTGTACGGTTTAGGAGATATTCCCTGTATCTGCATGTGCCGACGTCATCGCCACATGCGCACTGAAGAATCGGCACCCGGGGTAGCCCAGGGTGCCGTTTTTTCTGTTGACGTGCCGTAAATGATGGATCCCATGCGCAGCTCAGCCAATCACAGCTCTGGCGCCTACGCAGTGATTGGACGGAGCCGCAGACCCGGAAACAGCATGTCGCCGGTCACAGCGGTGTGCCGAGACCACTGCAACAGCTTCGTTCCAAGGTAAGTATTTCATGAGCTAGTATGCGCTGCATACTAGCTCATTATGCCTTTGCTGCGCAGTTTTTGTTTTTTAAATCTACAGCTTTCGATAAAATAATACCAGTCAGCCTAAAACATTTCCTGTAATAGACTGACTCTGTCCCTTTTTTTCAGTGCCTCTATTGTGCTGCCACCTTGTCATATCATATACTCATCGTGCACACATATTCACCATGTTTACCACCAGGATGATGGTTCGCCTGAGCAATGATAGCAAATCAAAAACAGAGAACTAATTTTGAACAGACTTTACCAGTACCATATGTAGACTTACAATTAAAATTGCATACATTTATTGATATCTATACATAAAACATTGAACCAAAAGGCCCTAAAAAAATCATAAATCAGTATAATATACAGTATCTCAAAAAAGCGAGTACACCCCTCACATTTTTGTAAATATTTTATTATATTTCTTCATGTGATAACACTGAAGAAGTGACCAGTATGAGAGAGTGAGCGACAACACCAAATTTAACACACCTGCTCCCCATTCACACCTGAGGCCATGTAACACTAACGAGTCACATGACACCGGGGAGGGAAAATGGCTAATTGGGCCCAATTTGGACATTTTCCCTTAGGGGTGTACTCACTTTTGTTACCAGTGGTTTAGACATTAATGGCTGTGTGTTGAGTTATTTTGAGGGGACAGCAAATTTACACTGTTATACAAGCTGTACACTCACTACTTTACATTGTAGCAAAGTGTAATTTCTTCAGTGTTGTCACGTGAAAAGATATAATAAAATATTTACAAAATGTGAAGGGTGTACTCACTTTTGTGAGATACTGTATCTGTTCACATGTATATGCATTCCTGTTCCCCATGGAAAGTCCAGCTTTAATGATAAACAAAAAATACTTTACATCATTCAATTATGAATAAAGCATTAAAAATGTATAGAACCCAATAATCTAGTAAGTGTTTTCCATATCATTGACACGTTTTGCAAACGCTGTCACTAAACATAACACAGCAGAAGGGAATGAATACATAAAGATATAATCCAATACATATCAAAGAATATAATATAATCATAAATTCATATTTTCATATTTTCATAATAAATACATACATGTTAGTGTATGATATATTGTCCATATGATATACTGTTGAAAACTATTTTTTGAACTATTGAAATCCTTTTAAAATTGTGGTACTTAAAGTGTTTGTTATCCCACCATTTCAAATTCCTGATATGAGCCTGCTGTACCATGTACTTTTTTGAAAAAGTCTCCTGTTCTCTTTGTATTGCTTCCTTTATGTGAAATCCCTGGTGTTCTTGTCAATCCCTCTGCTTTCCTGTTAAAAACTGACCACACTAGACAGAACACACTTTTTTTTTAAATCTATACACAAATGTTTGCCTTCATTTCACTTTTAAACTGAATGGGTTATTTTACAAGGTGATCGTTTACTTCAATCACTTTAACTGGCCCTATTTGATTGTATATGTTGAAATGATAGCAGCTGCCAGTGGAGTGAGTGTATATAGATAGGAAGCTGAAGGAGATCAGCAGCACTGAAAGAAAAAAAAATGATAAAAAAAGAAAGGTAAAAACATTATTTTCATATTGTATAATTATAAATGGAACATTTTAATGAATGAATGAACACAGTTATTTAGAAAACTAAATGTCATTGGGTTAGTATTTACATCTACAAGAAACCTTACCAACATGTGTTAAAGCCCGGCTCTGGGCACCATCATTTTCATAAGAGGGCTTAGAAGTTTTTGTTTTTTTAGCTGTGCTGTGTGGTAATTTATTTATTTTTCTGTAAAAACTTAAAAAGGAGTTTTTTTTAGGTTTCACTGGATAGTATAAATCCTGCTGTACTTCTGGCCCACCGCCTATATAAGCAATGCATGCACACAGTGCTGGTGTCATGTCTCTGCCCATGGCCACAGTCTGCTATTCACTGTATGGAACCTTTGTTGATTTTGCAGCTCTTAAATGTATTAAACATTTTTGTTTCTATGTATAGTTTGTGAGGGAGCTCATTACATATGGAACCCCCCAACCTCCAGCTCTGTAGTACTGCACATGTTTCTTGGGTAGGATATTTATGTTAAAACGTTTTTAAAAGAGGACAGGTTCACTTTAAAGTGTATCATTAGTCAAAACTTTTTCTAGTTTTGGATAGAGTGTGGCATTAGAACCCCTGTATTTTTAATGCTGTCTGAGTCTGTCATGTTGCACATGCATTGTTGTTTATTTGCCTTTAAATAATGTTGTCCTTTCCTTACTCCGTAGGTGAGGGTGCTCTATGTAGTTAGTCCCACCTTTTTCCATTCATCACAAATGCTGTATTCTCCTGGAGCTAGACACACTATGATTCTTTTAACCTATTTGATGTTCATCTGTTAGGATCTGCACAAGTTTTTGGATTAAAAAGCTTTTTAAGATCTGCAAAATGTCATTGGGATTGAGCCCTGTCTTATAATTCTATTGAGATTGTAAGTTACTGCTACCTTGCTAGGCCAGTTAAAGCAGGGGCAGGCAACATTTCAAAAGTTGAGATCTTCCAGGAAAACATGGAGGAAATCAAAGATCCGGGGGGGGGGGGGCTGTGGGGCAGGGTCGGTGAGGGGGGTTTGGGTTGGTTGTGCGTCATTGTTGCCCTTTTTTTAAAAAAAAAGAACAATAAGAGCACAAGTATGTCACAGTAATGTCTTCTGGCACGCTTCAAATCCCCCCCAAAGTAATATCCTTTGCCCCCTTCCCCCGATCGACAGGTAGATTGCGATTGACAGGTTGCCGACCCCAGAGTTATAGAGATCACAATTGCAGTGCTTAGTTTGGAGAGGGAGATCAATGTCCCTGCTGGGAAGATGCATCCTATTTTTTGCCAGGTTTACATTGTCACTGGGATTTATATCTGCTTACATCTGAATCCCTCCAAGTCTGGAAAAAAAAAATGGAGGTCTGTGTCCTTTTCTCTTTTTTCAGACCTAAGGCCTCTTTCACATGGGCAGCCAGGGGGTTTTAAAAACAGATGGCTGAGCCACAGTTTTACCTCTCACTGATCGCCTACCTAAAGTGTATAATACAGCAAGAGAAAGCTGTTTACATGCCACAGCCATGATGCCTTTTTTATGACCATGGCAAATATAATGCAGCATGCCAGATTGACAGATGGCACCACCTGTCAAACTCAGCTAAAGTCAATGAGGTTGTGTGCCAACTGGGGCTTGCTTTTGTGGTGCATTAGCCGCATTGTAAATTGCCACTTGGCAAAAGAGAAAAAAAGGTAATAAGGAGGCATAGGGATCACCTTTTTTTCACTTTTATTCCTATTACAAGGAATGTAAACATCCCATGTATAAGAAAGAAGGATGAGAGGCCCTCTTTATGGAGATATTTGGGGTCAAAAAGACCCCAAATCTCTTCTTTACCTTTAAAAGCAAAAAAAAAAAACTATTTAAAATAAATAAAAAATTACTTTCATCCTTCCACCAGGGCCATAGAGGCAATCAAAGAGGATCTGCTCTTTGATTGCCTGTGGGAGCAGCCATCAGATTGTTGCTTGGGCAAACTGGTGGAAACATTAAGCCAGAGAGACGCCAGCAAGCGGCAGGACATCCCTCTCACCGCTCTTGAAAGCGCTCCAGCGGCTCATGAGCCGCTCTCAACTTTTTCATGAGAAAGCCAGCCGCTAGCTGTAAAAAGAACGATCCCAAGTTTATGGCTGATAACCCCAGTAAACCACTTCAAAGCCACAACATATACAGTATATACGTATTGCGGTCTTGAAGTGGTTAAAGTGGATCTAGTCTTTTTGGACAAACAAGAGGAGAGAGGCACCTCTAAGTGTAGTATGCACAGTTTATTTTAAGAACATCAGGATTAAAAACACTCACATTTGAGCTGAATAAAACAACATGAAGTGCAGTCCAGGGTGGTCGTCACTGTCGCAAGGTCCGGGTGCAGCTGGTGAAGGCACAGACAGGTAGAGGAAGCCGTTCAGAGTAATAGAATGGAGAAGCCGGCGGACTCCAGAACGAGGCTTGAAACACAAACACCAGACACAGGCAAGTGACGTCACCAGTGTGTGACGCGTTTCCTCGGCGTCACAGGGACTCTGTCTGATGAAGAGGCGCAGCTCTCTTACCAACAGAGCCGGACGCCGAGGAAACGCGTCACACACTGGTGACGTCACTTGCCTGTGTCTGGTGTTTGTGTTTTAAGCCTCGTTCTGGAGTCCGCCGGCTTCTCCATTCTATTACTCTGAACGGCTTCCTCTACCTGCCTGTGCCTTCACCAGCTGCACCCGGACCTTGCGACAGTGACGACCACCCTGGACTGCACTTCATGTTGTTTTATTCAGCTCAAATGTGAGTGTTTTTAATCCTGATGTTCTTAAAATAAACTGTGCATACTACACTTAGAGGCGCCTCTCTCCTCTTGTTTTTTCAGCGTTGGAGTTAGGTTCTGCTCTGTTTCTGGATGGCCGCCTAAAGTGTCCATGGACTCATAGACTGATATTTGCCCATTGATTTATGGTTATACTTCCTTATTATTATATCACGTGGGTTATGTTCTATACACTCTGACTTATACCCATATTTGTGTTTTATATTCATATTGATAACAGTATGCACATTCCCATAATGTTGCCCTTATTATAACTTGACCCATATAACGGTTTTGTTTTTCATCCCACCTCTTATATATATATGTATGGTTGTGCGCATACACTTGCCTTGTGTTTTAGTCTTTTTGGACACCTGACCAACACTGAAGAAAGCCAGAAGAAGCAATTTCTTCATAAAAAGTAAGCATTTCAGCCCTAGTATTTTTTATTTGTCTGTCCCAGCAAGATATAGCTTTGGGTTAACATTGGAACATACTGTAGATCCACAAAGAATATTCTCTGAATTGAACTCCTTCAGTTATTACTATATCTATTTTTACTTTCTATACTTTCAAGACGGTATAGCAGATTTGCCCTAGATACATCTGTTACATAACAGCTAAAGAAAGACCTTTTTTGTGCCTTTTCACTCCAGGTAACTTAAAGAAAAAAATGCATTTCCCGTGTGCTCATAAACTTTTATTTACCTTATTTCCAAATAACCTCCAACAATAATTCAGCTACTTCAACTTTGAAGCAAACCTGGCACCTCTGAACCCAGCACATAAAAAATAAAGTAGGCAACATCCAGAGTCAGTTGATGCCAGTAAGTTCCCACTCTGTTGCTGCAGGGTGCCCCAGAACCCCTGAAACCTGCAGCAAGCCATAACCTCCTACAGTGCAGACCTGGGTACTTATTATTAAGTTAATGAAGCTTGGTCTTGTATTGTGGCATGCACTGAGGACAATCTTAAGTGTAAATTTTCAAAATCGTACATAATGTACACATCCCAGTGCTGGGGGCTCGTTGGAAATCCTGTACTACAGATTGAGGAGTTCTTGGCATATTGGAGCAGTCGTTATCTATTCTATATCGTATCTAAAGCATATGCTTTTTTGAAGTTTGTAAGGGGGACACACATAACAAATAAACAAAGATTTCCCAGCACACTTACCTGCCAGCCTGCAAAAAAACGAAATTGACCTTGTCTAACAATTCACATTAAAAACAGAGGGTTTTATTTGCGCACATTTGCACATATATAGTGCATACGTCAAGGCTCCTCTGTGTACAGCAGTTCTAACGTTATCATTTTCAGAGTCTCACAAATTGGAGCACATATAGAGGTAGATAGATTAAAGCGGAATTCCACCCATGTAAAAGTCAGCAGCCACAAAAAGTGTAGTTGCTGACTTTTAATAATCGGAAAAGCTGGACGTGCACTGTGCATGAGTGAGTCGCAATGTGCCTTGTGACTGGCTGGCGTATCTTCTGGGACCTGTGTCCCAGAAGATAGCCGAGAGGGAGGGGGGAATGAGGACTTCATTCCTGGAGCTGCGGCGCCAGGGGAGCAAGTGGACCTGGGTCCCTGGTCACCTCCCAAAAAAAAGAAATGCCTAATGTGGCATGTCGGGGGGTCACCTTCCATTAAAGCGGAAGTTCCACTTTTGTGTGGAACTCCGCTTTAAGGGCAGGTTTGCTTGGAGGGGGCCTAACCTTCCTTAACCTTTCAGCGCTTATACACTTTGAATGACAATTGTGCGTTCATGCTACACTGTGACCATGTGAAATTGTTATCACTTTCTTCATACAAATAGAGCTTTCTTTTGGTGGTATTTAATCGATTGCTGGGTTTTTTATTTTTCACTAAAAAAAACAAAACATTTTGAAAAAAAAAGTTTTTCCTAGTTTTTGTCAGTAAATTTTGTAAATAAGTAATTGTTCTTCTTCATTGATGTGTGCTGATGAGGAGGCACTGATGGGCACTGATAGGCTGCACTGATGGGCATTGATGAGGTGGAACTTATGGGCACTGATTAGGTAGCACTGATGAGGAGGCACTAATATGCTGCACTTATGGGCACTGATAGGTGGCACTGGTGGGCACTGATGGGCACTGATAGGCAGCACTGGTGGGCACAGATAGGCAGCACTGATGGGCATTGATGGGTGGCATTGATGGGCAGTATTGATGGGCAGCAGTGATTAGCATTGATGGGGGACACTGATAGGCGGCAATAATAGCCAGCACTGACTGGCATCCCTAATGGGCACTGATTGGTGGCACTTGTGGACATTGATTGCTGACACTGGTGGGCACTTGTGGGCACTAACTGCTGGCACTGGTGGGCACTGATTGCTGACACTGGGGTGGGCACTGGTTGCTGGCACTGGTGGCGCTAATGGTAATCAGAGCACTGATGATCAGTGTCCTGATTACATCCCTGAGGAGATGCGGCTGATCGGCTCTTCTCGCCACACACTCTGTCAGTGTAAGGCGAGGAGCGCCGATTACTGGCACTTCCTTGTATACATGTGATTGGCTGTGATTGGTCACAACTAGAGTTGAGCGGACACCTGGATGTTCGGGTTCGTCTGGTTTGGCCGAACGTCGCGGAAAAGTTCGTGTTCTGTACCGAACTTGACCCGAACTTTACCCCGGACCCCGAACCCCATTGAAGTCAATGGTGACCCAAACTTTTGGGCACTAAAATGGCTGTAAAATAGTCCTGTAAAGGGCTAGAGGGCTGCAAAAGGAAGCAAAATGGGGGTAAGGAGTAGGACAAGTGCCCTACAAACTAATGTGGATAGGGAAATAACTTAAAATAACAAAAAAAATATAAAAATGGGAGGAGGAGGTGGATGTGGAGTAGGAGCCTAGAGGTTGACTAGGCCGTGACGGTGGCAGTGTAGGTGGAAGTGGCGGTGGTGGAGGAAGAGGAGGTAGCCAACATTGTTATTTGTTTGTTTGTTTTTTTTTTCTAATTGGGGGTGACGGTGGCAGTGCCGGATCAGTTGGAGATCCGAGGATGAGGTGTAGGTGGAGGAGGAGGGTAAAAATATAAAAAAAACAATAAAATTCAATAAAGGGATAGGTGTAATCAAACATCCCGTGAACAGGATGAGGAATGGGGGTAAAACGAAGGAAAACGTCGGGAGATCGGGAAATGTCCTGATAAAATGTCGGTAAAATCACGGGTTTTCAAACCCAGTGGTAACTGAAGTTACCCCAAGCCCCAGGCCCCATTTC
>BLSH010010555.1:376141-394309 GCA_018402905.1 Glandirana rugosa | reverse complement strand
AGGACGACGACCACACTCGCCACGTAAAGAACGTGTTTTTATTTTTCACGTAGATGTCAAAAGAAAAAAAATTTTTTTTTTTCTTATTATTAAATAATAAAAAAAAAATCATAATTATTTATCACGATGTATCATTGAAACACAGGTCTTACTCTTCTCGCAGTTTATTCCCCGCACCAGCACCACGACGACCACAACCACCACAACGACTTCGAGGACAACGTTCCTTTCCTACACCAGCTAGACACGGTCGATGTACGTGTTCACTTTGTGGAAGGAGTCCATCGGCTGTCTTGGAAGTTGCGACACCATTCATTGAGCGACATCGGGCCTACCATATAGCGTTGAAGGTTCTGTCGGCTACCTGAGGAAGGTGTTTCACTTGTGCATGTAGCTGGCACAGATCGACCACATCCTTTCCTTGCAACAGGAGCTTCAGCAACACCACCAACACCAGCAGCACCACGACCACGCCCCTTATTTGACGCTCTTCTCATTCTGGACACAAAGTTACTATGTAGCACTATTTATTAATACTAAAAAAAAAATAATAAATTATTATTCTTTTTTTTTTTAAAAAAAAGAAAACTGTAGATGCACTTTTTATTTTTGTGCAAGAAATGCACCGCTCACACCAGCAGCAGGAATTTCTCCCTACACCAGTATAAGATGATTTTAGAACGATCGATAATCTGTCTTTCAGAGAACGGGAACCTGTCCCTGCTGCAGTATGAGATGATTTTACAACAATAATCTCCCCTTCACAGTAGTAGATTGTTTTACAATGATAAACTCTCCCTCAGAGCACCAACAGGAACCTCTCCCTAATGCAGTAGGAGATGCTTTTAGAACGATAAACTCTCCCTCAGAACACCAACAGGAACCTCTCCCTAATGCAGTAGGAGATGCTTTTAGAACGATAAACTCTCCCTCAGAGCACCAACAGGAACCTCTCCCTAATGCAGTAGGAGATGGTTTTAGAACGATAAACTCTCCCTAGATGGTTTTATAACGATAAACTCTCCCTCAGAGCACTAACAGGAACCTCTACCTAATGCAGTAATAGTTGGTTTTAGAACGATAAACTCTCCCTCAGAGCACCAACAGGAACCTCTCCCTAATGCAGTAGTAGATGGTTTTAGAACGATAAACTCTCCCTCAGAGCATCAACAGGAACCTCTCCCTAATGCAGTAGGAGATGGTTTTATAATGATAAACTCTCCCTCAGAGCACCAACAGGAACCTCTCCCTAATGCATTAGTAGATGGTTTTAGAATGATAATCTCTCCCTCAGAGCACCAACAGGAGGAACCTGTCCCTAATGCAGTAGTAGAAGGTTTTAGAATGATAATTTCTCCCTAAGAGCACCAACAGGAACTTCTCACTAATTCAGCAGTAGATGGTTTTAGAATGATAATCTCTCCCTCAGAACACCAACAGTTACGTCCTCCTAATGCACTATAAGATGGTTCTGAACGTTAATGTCTCCCTCACAGGACCGCAATGAAGGTCTCCCTAATGCAGTCTGAGATGGTTGTGAACGCTAATCTTTCCCTCACAGCACCGGCATGAAACGCTCCCTACTCTAGTCTGAGACGATCTAGCACGCGGCGCTAAGTGACTCCAGCCTCATATAGAGGCTGGGTGACATGATGCACTGGCCAATCACAGCCATGCCATTAGTAGGCATGGCTGTGATGGCTTCTAAGGGCAAACTAGTGAAAAGCTTGTTGATTGGCTGCCCAAGAGTCAAGTCAAGAAGAGTCAAGAAGCTTTTATTGTCATTTCAACCATATATAGCTGATGCAGTACATAGTGTAAATGAAACAACGTTCCTCCAGAACCCAGGTGCTACATACAACATCCTAAACAACAGTCACAGAGACAGACAGAAACACAGAACCAGTAGAAAGGTCCTCACCACATAAAGTGCACGTGTGCAACTGGTGCAAACAGTGCAGAAAGACACACAAGACAGTGCAGGACAGCTATTTACACAGATCGGGGTTGCGCCCTGGTAAAAACGTGAAGAAGTCCTTTGGTGACGAAACCGGTCGGGTTACAGCTCCATCTCAGCACACCGCATTCTTTTGATTGACTGATGACCTAAAGATTGTTATGCTCGTTTTTACCTTTCACAACTGTAAGTGCAATACTTTTATTAAAATTCATCTGATTTGACTGGATTACCCTATGGAAATGTTTCTTCTCCCTTGACATACCCTACATCCCTAATTGGGGAGTGAGATCCAGTAGATGCGGACACAACCGTGGAAGTCTTGTGGGCTCCATACTATGATGCATGCCTGGGAGGATATATACACATGCTTTTTGTGATCTCCTATAACAAGAGATCAACAACTTGTGGTAAACACAACCATTGCATGGTGGTGGGATTTATCACAGAATTTTTTTTCCTGGAGCACGGTGTCACTTCACGATTCACGGTGGCAAAGGACATTTTACAAGAAAGATTCACTTATACTCTTTTATTAAGTATTTTGTGGAATTGGCCACTGAGGACTTAATTGTACTCTTTTTGCATGAACTCTATAGTTTGATATTTTGATTTATTTTTCACTGCACTGCAGTCACTGAGGATTCAAATTATTTTTCTTGTATGAGTTTCTAGTTTGACTTTTTGATTTATTTATTATTGTTGATATATTTTCTTTATGATTTTTTTTATGATTTTCACTGCTTAGTAGGATTACACACTGGTTGAATCATTGATTTTTATTCACAGCAACTTATAGCGCAACACTTCAATTTTTCAAATTTCTGGTTTTGGATATATATCTAGCAAATGGTATTGCGGCTGTCATAAAATGAGTTATCTTCACAAACGCAGTATATATACCTTTTGTTTTACAGTGTAGTATGACTGAGTAATTGTCATTCAAAATGTGAGAGCACCGAGAGCTGAAAATTGGTCCGGTTAGGAAGGGGTTTTAAGTGCCCAGTGGTCATGTGGTTAAAGGCCCAGGGATGCACAGGATGCCCAGCAAGAGCACAATGGCAGCTGAAGGCATCCAGCATGTTCCTGCATAAAATTCAATCACCTGTACAAAAAAGTGGCAATCACCCCAACCTATAACTAGCCTTTGCAGTAAGGTTCACATGGAAGGGAAACACACATTACAAACAAAGATTTCCCAGCACACTTACCAGCTATCCTGCAAAACAACCAATATTGACCCTGTTTAACCATTTACATTTTGTTTGCACACATTGTTTGCGTAAGTCTTTAATCAAGGGTGGGCTGCCCTTAATCTATCTACTGCTATACAGTATCTCACAAAAGTGAGTACACCCCTCACATTTTTGAAAATATTTTATTATATCTTTTCATGTGACAACGCTGAAGAAATGACACTTTGCTACAATGTAAGGTAGTGAGTGTACAGCTTGTTTAACAGAGTAAATTTGTTGTCCTCTCAAAATAACTCAACAAGCAGCCATTAATGTATAAACCATTGGCAACAAAAGTGAGTACCCCCCCAAGTGAAAATGTCCAAATTGGGCCCAAAGTGTTGATATTTTGTGTGGCCACACAGCAGTTTAGTTTCCAGCACTGCCTTAACCCTCTTAAGCCTGAAGTTCACCAGGGCTTCACAGGTTGCCACTGGAGTCCTCTTCCACTCCTCCATGGCGACATCACGGTGCTGGTGAATGTTAGAGACCTTGCACTCCTCCACCTTCTGTTTGAGGATGCCCCACAAATGCTCAATAGGGTTTAGGTCTGGAGACATGCTTGGTCAGTCCATCGCCTTTATCCTGATCTTCTTTAGCAAGACAGTGGTCATCTTGGAGGTGTGTTCGGGGTCGTTATCGTGTTGGAAAACTGCCCTGCAGTCCAGTTTCCGAAGGGAGGGGATCATGCTCTGCTTCAGCATTCATGGTTCCCTCAAGGAACTGTAGCTCCCCAGTGCGGGCAGCACTCATGCAGCCCCAGACCATGACACTCCCACCTCCATGCTTGACTGTAGGTAAGACACATCTTTGTGCACCTCACCTGGTTGCTGCCACACATGCTTGACACCATCTGAACCAAAAAGTTTATCTTGGTCTCATCAGACCACAGGACATGGTTCCAGTAATCCATGTCCTTAGTCTGCTTGTCTTGAGCAAACTGTTTGCAGGCTTTCTTGTGCATCATCTTTAGAAGAGGCCTCCTTGAGGGATGACAGCCATGCAGACCAATTTGATGCAGTGTGCAGTGTTTGGTCTGAGCACTGTGACGTTATGTGAGGCACCATAATGGACTGGCGATACTTGTCACCTCGAATGCGATCACTTTGAGGCAACTAGTGAGAGTCCGATCCGGGTTTTGCCAGCCTCTGTGGCAGAGCTGGTTCCGGCCTGGACTCTCTGGTCCATTCAAACCCCTCTCCACCCACATTCAATGATCAGTAAGAGAGCAGAGGTCAGCTCTATCGTGGATCTCAGAGGGAGAAAACTAAGTGAGCTCTGTGTGCTTATTTGGACTTAAAAGATCAAGGTTTGCACTGTGCTTATGTTTTGTGGTTGTCGGGGACAGCCCCACACTGTATAGAGAGAAACCCGATTGTTTAGCTTAGCAACGGATGGCGAGGTTTTGTTTTCTGTTTTTATGTGTTTTGATCTTGCAAACCTGTGATAATAAACCTGACAAGCCACCAGCTTTTAAAGAAACTGACCTCCGTGCTGAATATTTTCCTCTGAAAAGTGATCCCCGCAAGCTAATCTCCCACACATGGTTGAGGATGCAGGCATCTTTCCTAAATGGAGGAGATGATGAAGACCTTGCTACAGGCGACTGCGGCCCAGTGGGAGACCACCTGACAGGTCGCACAGGCCAATGCAGCTCAGCATGAGATGAATCGACAGTTTGCGGAGGCCCTGCTGGAAAGGGCCCACACCTTCTGTGGTAGTGGAACCAAAATTGGTGTGCGCCTCCTACCATCTACAGAAGGTGACACCGGCGGATGACGTAGAGGCTTACATCACAACTTTCAAGAGAGTCGCCGACCGTGAAGGGGGGCCGAAGGAGCAGTGGATAGGGCTGTTGGCCCCATTTTTGACAGGAAAAAAAGGCCTACTTTGATCTAGAATCAGATAAGGCCCAGGACTATGAGACTCTAAAGGCAGAGATACTCGCACGCATTGGGGTCACCATGGCAGTCCGGGCCCACCGCATGCATCAGTGGACCTACTGCACCAACAAGCCACCAAGTTCGCAGATGTTCGACCTAGTTCATCTTATCAGGAAATGGCTACAGACAGGGACTTTGCCAGGTCCCCATATTGTGGAGTGAGTGGTCATGGACCGCTATCTATGGGCGATGCCTGCTGCTTTGAGGAAATGGGTCGGTCATGGAGACCCCAAAACTGCAAGCCAACTGGTGGACCTCATGGAGAGGACTTGTTGCGCCCATCTGCCCCCCACTCCAATGTCTCTAGAGGTGAAAGATCACCCGGCGGACCCGGTAAGACTGTTCATGGGTTCGGGGGCGTGGGGAAATTTGATTAGACTGATACGCCTAAAGAGACTGGGGGCTCTAGACTTGGACACTGGCCAAAAAGCCAGGAAGGTCTTGGGGACTCTTGAGAGGACTGGGTAAAGAACACATACAGTGCTACTGATGCCATCTATTGGGCCATATTGCTGCCAATTGCCCCCTGAATGATGAACCCATGCAATGCGATTATACTAATGTGAATAGTCACCTTTCTCTTTTTGCACAGGTCGCATATACAGCATCATATTCAAGTCGCATGAAGGAGCAAATGTGTGGGATTTTTGTTGATGGGAGACCGGACACTGCACTGCTTGACTCGGGTAGTGTGGTGACGTTGATAAAAAGTAATTGTGTAGATCCTGCAAGGTTACACCCTAGCGCTGTCAGAGTTATTTGCATCCATGGGGACACTTGTGACTACCAGACTGCAGTGGTTGAGATTGCCAACCCATGCGGTACTGTGACTCATTCAGTAGGGGTGGTACCTTCACTACTTTATGACGCCCTAGTGGGCAGGCCTTTTCCCCATTTTTGGAGGTTATGGGAAGGCACAGGGAGTCTGGAGGGTAGAGCTCCCCCTGCTGCGGAGGCACGGGACTTCTCACCAGATCGTTTTGCCAAATGGAAGTGGAAATTGGTGGCAGGACCAAGGAGAGAGGAGACCCTCTTCCTTTTCCTGTACTGGCTGGGGAGCCGGAGAAGCTGGAAGATAGCTCACAGCAGGGGGCTAATGACCCAGACACTGTCTCTGACCCTGACGGTGAGAGAGAACCGAATGTAGTACCTGATTAGAGGTCCGAAGAGAGGACTTCTGTACAGAACAACTACAGGTTGTCACTCTCTTTAGAGACAGAGAAAACGTGAAGGTGATGAATGGGGAACCTGTGGACCCTAATTGGGGGGGGGGTGTCTTTTCCCTACATGGCGCTTAAAAATAATTTGTTATATCAGGTGGTGAAACGTGGGGAGGACAAAGTGGAAAAGCTAGTGGTTCCCAAACCCTTACGCAGGATGGTACTAGATCTGGCCCATGGGCATGTAATAGGGGGACATCTGGGTATGGAGAAAACCAGGGAGAGAATAACCCAGAGATTCTTCTGGCCTGGGTTGTATGCAGACGTCAAAGAATACTGTGAATCATGCCCTGAGTGTCAAATGACGGCCCCATCACCCCTTTTCGTAGTCTCCTTCTCCCACTTCCCATAATTGAAGTGCCATTTGAGCGAATTGGCATGGATCTCGTGGGACCAGTAGTAAAATTTGCCCGGAGACACCAACACATCCTGGTGATCCTGGACTATGCAAACCACTATCCAGAGGTCATACCCTTGAGGAATACCTCCGCTTAGACAATCGCCAAGGAGCTGGTCCAGGTGTTTAGTCGGATGGGGATCCCTAAAGAAATCTTGACGGACCAGGGTACCCCGTTCATGTCCAGAGTGACCAGAGAATTGTGCAATTTGTACAAAATCTCCCATCTCCGTACCTCTGTTTACCACCCCCAAACTGACAGTCTGGTGGAAAGGTTTACCAAGACTCTCAAGAGTATGCTAAAAAAAAGGTGGTGGATAAAGATGGGCGAAATTGGGATTTTTTGCTGCCGTACCTCATGTTTGCCATACGAGAAGCTCTGCGGGCATCTACGGGGTATTCCCCCTTTGAACTCTTGTATGGTAGACATCCCAGGGGGCTGCTAGATGTTGCAAAAGAGACGTGGGAAGGAGAGGCAACCCCCATTTTTTTCCAGAAGTTTTTGGAAAATGTGAAAAAAAATGAAAATGCATTTTTTTTACACAATGTCATCCATTTGCAAGATATTTCCAACACATAGCATGTACATAGCAAAAATGACACCCCAAAATACATTCTGCTACTCCTCCTGAGTATGGCGATACCACATGTGTGAGACTTTTACACAGCCAGGCCACATACAGAGGCCCAACATTGAACTAGCACCTTCAGACGTTCTACGAGCATAAATTGCACATTTCATTTCTCAACCACCTATTACACTTTGCAAGCAGTCCAAACAGTGGGCAGAAGCGTAGTTGATAAAACAAGCCAGGGTCAGTTCACGTGCAAGCAGTCCAAATGTTAGGCAGAAGAATAGTCGAAAAACAGGCCAGGGTCAGTTCACATGGAAGGAAGTGGCATGGTTATTTGGGGAAGCATGAAAATGGTCAGCACAGATGATAAAAATTGGGGAATATATGGACTAATATTTTATGGATGTGTGGTACACTCTGAAGCATTCACCAATGCAAAGGCCAGGTTCGGAGGGACGCTGGGGACAATGGAAGCTGGTATCTTTGCGGAATCCTCTCTTGCCGCATACTCTGCATCTTTTTTGGCATCTTCGGCCTTCAAGTGGCGCTCATGAAGTCGGCTAACCGCATCAGAGCGAAGGTTTTCTGGGGGGGCTTTCTGGATAAATGAGGACGTGACAATTTCTTCTATGAATTTTAGGAAGGGGGCAGGGTTTTCTGTCGATTTACTGAAGATTATGTAGGCATTATACATGGCCAAATGAATTAGATAAAGGACTATCTTCTTGTACCAGAACCGGGACCTCCGTATTGCCAAATACGGTTGGATCATTTGGTCGTTGAAATCCACCCCCCCATGTAGAGATTATATTCTTGGACACAGGTTGGCTTTTGAATGGGACCTCTTCTTCTCGGAACCTCAACAGTGGTGTCGTCATGGATGGTGGGCATCATGTGAACATCACGGTTATCCCTCCACCTCAAGGCCAGCACTTCGTTGCATCGCAAGGTTGCTTTTTCTCCCTTTTGCAACCTCTTGTTCACAATAGACTGTGGGAAGCCCTTCCTATTCTTCCTTATGGTTCCGCAGGCCAGGGTATTAACAAGGTACAGATGCTTGAAAAGGGGCAAACTGGTATAAAAATTGTCCAGATATAAATGGTATCCTTTATTGAGCAGTGGCTAGGCCAGGTCCCATACAATTTTTCCAGATGTGCCTATGTAGGTCGAGCTGTCAGGGGGCTGGAGCTGGGAATCTCTTCCTTCATATATGCGGAATGCATACAGATATCCCGTGGCTCTCTCGCAAAGTTTATATAATTTCACTCCATGTTTGGCTTTTTTGCTAGGAATATACTGCTTTATTCCTAGCCGGCCTGAAAAGGGTACCAGGGACTCATCAACACAAATATGTTGCTTGGGGACATAAAGTTCTGAAAATTGCTGGGAAAAGAAATTTATGAGTGGTGAGATTTTTATGTAATTTATCGTAATTGGGATGATTACGGGGAGAGCACTGAGTGTTGTCACTGAAATGAAGGAATCTCATTATCATTTGGTATCGGGACCTGGGCATTACAGAAGAATACATGGCCATGTGGTGGATGGGTGGGTGGACCAGTAGGCATTTAGTTCATTTTTTTGGTAATCCCCATGTTTATGGTGAGGCCCAATTTGAATTCTTGCAAGGTGACATCTTTCCATTCAAATGGACAGGCATATGAGGATTGGGGGTTGTTTGAAATAAATTGCTGGGCATACAAATTGGTCTGGTCCACGATCATCTGAAGAAAGGTGTCAGGCAAAAATAGAGAAAAAAAATCAATTTCTTTTAAATTTTGGACATTGACCTGCACACCTGGCTGTGCGGTGAAAGGGGGAATTCTTGCTGCTCCCGAGCTGAAAGGCAGCCATGTTGGGTTGGCAAAACCTTCTGGGAGGTGTGTAGCAGCCCTGGCTCTTGGGGGATGTGATGTGGCAGCACTGGCTCTGGGCATTTGTTCCCAGGGCCTATCGCTGGCAGCAGCGCTGGTACTGGGCCTTGGAATGTGATCACGGTTGCTAGCGGCAGTGCTGGTACTCGGCTTGGCAATGTGATCCTGGTTGCTGTCAGCTGCCTGGTTTCTAGAGTGCCGTGCCCTTTTAGGAGGAGGAACCCATTCTTCCTCCGATTTATCTTCTGATCCGCTGCTGCCAATAATTTCAAATGCAGAATCAGTTTCGGAGTCAGATTCTGATGAGAGCTCCCCGTTGCTCTCATCGGTCATGGACAGAATACGGAATGCCTCCTCACTGTTTTAAACACGTTTGGACATGGCTGTGTGATGGGTGATTGGCGGTGGTCACTGATGGCTCTCTGGCGGTGGTCACTGATGGGTGACGGGTGTCTGGCGGTGATCACAGACGGGTGACAGTTGGTGATCACTGATGGGTGACGGGTGGTGGTCACTGATGGGTGGCGGGTGTCTGGCAGTGGTCACTGATGGGTGATAGGTGGTGGTCACTGATGGGTGACAGGTGGTGGTCACTGATGGGTGACAGGCGGTGGTCACTGATGTGTGATGGTGTCTGAAGGTGGTCACTGATGAGTGACGGGTGACAGGGGGTGGTCACTGATGGGTGACAGTTGGTGGTCACTGGGTGACAGGTGGTGGTCACTGATGGGTGACGGATGACAGGTGGTGGTCACTGATGTGTGATGGGTGTCTGGCGGTGGTCACTGATGGGTGACGGGCACAGGCGGTGGTCACTGATGTGTGATGGGTGACAGGTGGTGGTCACTGATGGGTGACGGGCGGTGGTCACTGATAGGTGACGGGTGACGGGTGACAGGCGGTGGTCACTGATAGGTGACAGACCACGGTCACTGATGGGTGACAGGTGCACTTTATTGGGGCAGATGTGGTGACTGATTGGGTGACAGGTGCAATGGGGGGGGGGCAGGGGTGACGTGGCAGGTTTTATGTAGTACAGTACAAACACAGACAGGTAACTCCCTGATCTAGGCTCTCCTCTCCTCACACTGGAAATGGTGTGTGAGGAGATAAGAGCTGGTAACAGCTAGTTACCAGCCTGTGTTTACATTTGTGATCGGCTGTGAATGGATCACAGCCGATCACATGCTAACAGCCGCTGGCCAATGGCTGTTCTTTACTGTGGGTGGCAGGCAGTGTTCCCTGGGAACACGCCGCCACCCACATACACGCACAGTGCGCTCCCGATTGCGCGCGTGCACCGTGTAAACGGGGGAATACCACATTGTGATCAGCCGTGACTTCATCACGGCCGATCACGTGGTGAACAGCCGTGCCCAATGGCTGTTCACCCCAGTCAGTGACGAGCTGTGTCCTGGGGACATGCCGCCACCGACAGAGCCGGGATGCGTGTGCCTGATCGCGCACATTCCCGGCTTAAAGGGACGACGCCATAAGACGTTGTCCCAGAACAAGAGGCTTACCGCTCCGCCGTCATATGATGGTGGGCGGTAGGCAAGTGGTTAAAGTCCCCTTCTATCCCTTCCTTTTTACCTTGGGTATTTTATTGATCGGGGTCTGATCAAGCCCCAGATCAATAAGATTGAAGCCATTCAAAAGTGGCCCCAATCGGTGAACAAAAAACGGGTTTGTGCCTTCCTGAGGATTACAGGGTATTATCGACGCTTCTGACGAAAGGTAGAGGGTCAGAAATGGTTAAGTGGAATCCCGAAGCCGAGAAGGCATTCCAGAAGTTCAAGCAAGCCCTTTGTGTACAGTCAGTGCACATGACCCCAGACTTCACAAAGAAGTTTGTTGTTCAAACCGACGCCTCTGAGGTGGGACTAGGTGCTGTTCTGTCCCAGATCATAAACGGTGAGGAGCACCCGGTCATCTACTTAAGCAGGAAGCATAATAGGCATGAAAGGAATTATGCCATTGTAGAGAAGGAGTGCCTGGCTATCAAGTGGGCCTTAGAGGCCCTAAAATACTACCTGCTGGGAAGGTCATTCAGGCTAGTCAACGACCATGCCCCCCTTAAATGGATGTGTAACAACCGGGAGAAAAATAGCCGGGTGACTAGGTGGTTCCTGGCCCTACAGCCATTTAAATTCTCAGAGGAACTAGATATTTGGGGGGAACACCCTACCAAACGCATGGTGCTGCTCGTAACGACCAACAAACAAAAAAATGAAATGTTACAGTGCACACATGATACATACTCCTGTCAGGCTATTTAAAAGCATCAAAACGTATATAGCAAAGAATGCAAAAATATGGGGGTTTGGTCACACTGAATGGCCATGAAGTGCTTAAGCCCACTGACTGCTGCAAAGTACCCCGTTCCCAGTGGGTACCTACACTGACCTTAGAGTGAATGCTCCTATCTCTTAAACCATGGAAGCCAACGCCTCTCTTTATGGGAGACCAGAGGACACATCCCATGGATCAGGTGGACACTGATTGGGGCTAATTAAGGAGGATGGGGTTCACCAACCCAAAAAGGTCTGGTCAGGACCACAGCATACAAAAAAACTAGATATTTGGGGGGAACACCCTACCAAACGCATGGTGCTGCTCGTAATGACCAACAAACAAAAAAACTAAATGTTACAGCGCACACATGATACATACTCCTGTCAGGCTATTTAAAAGCATCAAACCCTTATAGCAAAGAATGCAAAAATACGGGGGTTTGGTCACACTGAATGGCCATGAAGTGCTTAAGCCTCTTAAAGCTTAAATTCTCAGAGGAACGCCAGGCCGGAAGGCTCCAAAAAAATGCTGATGGCCTTTCCCGGGCCCACTGCAAGGTCCCGACAGTTGCTCTGCCCCAGGGGCTTGAGCAGAGGGGGGGATATGTGACATTATGTGAGGCTCCATAATGGACGGGCGATAATTGTCGCCTCAAATGTTATCACTTTGAGGCGACTAGTGAGAGTCCGACCCGGGTATTGCCAGCCACCGTGGCAGAGCTGGTTCCGGCCCGGACTTTCTGGTCCACTCAAACCCCTCTTCACCTGCATTTAATGACCAGGATGAGAGCAGAGGTGAGCTCTATCGTGGATCTCAGAGGGAGAAAACTGAGTGAGTTCTGTGTGCTAATTTGGACTTAAAAGATCAAGGTTTGCACTGTGCTTATGTTTTGTGGGTGTCAGGGACAGCCCCACACTGTATAGAGAGGCACCCAATTGTTTAGTTTAACGCCAGACGGCGAGGTATGTTTTCTGTTTTTATGTGTTTTGATCTTGCAAACCTGTGATAATAAACCTGGCAAGCCGCCAGATTTTAAAGAAACTGACCTCCATGCTGAATATTTTCCTCTGAAAAGTGATCCCCACGAAACAATCTCCCACAGCACTGACAGGCTGACCCCCACTCCTTCAATCCCTGCAGCAACGCTGGCAGCACTCATACGTCTATTTCCCAAAGACAACTTCTGGATATGATGCTGAGCACGTGCACTCAACTACTTTGGTCGGCCATGGTGAGGCCTGTTCTGAGTGGAACCTGTCCTGTTAAACCACTGTAGGGTCTTAGCCACTGTGCTGCAGCTCAGTTTCAGTGTCTTGGCAATCTTCTTATAGCCTAGGCCATCTTTGTGTAGAGAAACAATTCTTTTTTTCAAATCCTCAGAGAGTTCTTTGCCATGTTCAACTTCCAGTGACCAGTATGAGAGAGTGAGAGTGATAACACCAAATGTAACACACCTGTTTCCCATTCACACCTGAGACCTTGTAACACTAACAAGTCACATGACACCGGGGAGGGAAAATGGCTAATGTGGGCCCAATTTGGTCATTTTCACTTAGGGGTGTACTCACGTTTGTTGCCAGCGGTTTAAACATTAATGGCTGTGTGTTGAGTTATTTTGAGGGGACAGCAAATTTACACTGTTATACAAGCTGTACACTTTACATTGTAGCAAAGTGTAATTTCTTCAGTGTCGTCACATGAAAAGATACAATAAAATATTTACAAAAATGTGAGGGGTGTACTCACTTTTGTGAGATACTGTATGTGCTCCAACTTGGGAGACTCTGAAAACTATAGTTAGGACCACAGCACACAGTGGAACCTTGACGTGGGCACAGCAACTTACACATATATTTGTAAATGTGTGCAAACAAACCCCTTTTTTTTTTAAATTCTTTTTATTACATTTTCAAATGTAAGTTACAAAACAGAGCCTATTGGGCATACCCAGGCTCAAAAAGTACAATAGGAAAACAAAAAACCATATAGCTGGTCATTAACTGAACCTTACAAAAATCAAGAACCAAAAGACTTGTACACTCAAGGCATCCAATTAGGGATATAGGAGTTTTTCCAGGCAGGGCCGGATTAACATAGGGGCTATTGGAGCTGCAGCTCCAGGCCCCTACCTCAAGATAGGCCCATGCCAGTGAGTCATTAATGCTGTTTAGCTCTGTGTGTGTGTACACCACTGTTATATAAATCGCAGGCAGCAGGCGCTATTGTTATGTAAACTATGGGCGGGCGGCAGGCGCTATTGTTATGTAAATCACAGGCAGCAGCTGAGTTCCACACAGTGTGGTGTAGCACAACATAGAGGCTAACTCTTGTTCCTTCCCCACAGCCTTCACATAATACCCATTTCCTCCTAACTCCCACTTTGTAAGCAAGCTTTGTACAAATATATATTTTTTTACCTTTAGGAAGAAGGATGCAGACTCAAGTACAGACATAAAACAATTACTCTGTGGGGTTTATTTACTATAGTGTCCAGGCACACATTTGTGGTACTGAGCGGCAAATTGCACTAAATAGCGCCAAAACGGTATTCACTATAGCGCCCAGGCAACATATAGCGCCCAAATCCTTACTCCAGTTAAGACCTGGAGAAGTGCACATGGAAATAATGTTTAGAGCATGATATAATCACCTAAATTGTACTAAAATTTGCGGGATATTGTTTAAAGATAATCTGCTTTTAAACTGTGTGAAAAAGTGATTTCTACACTGAAATATCTTAAAAAGTCTGAGTAGAGATAAATTCCCTGTCTCTTTACTTCTAGGTGCAGAGCACAGCTGAGCACAACTGAGCATGCTCAGACCTGAAACTGCTCTAAATTTTGATTCCATGGAGTAATTACAGGGCGCTATAGTAAATACTAAAATGAGAGCTGTGAGAGTTTTTTGGGAGTAAAAGTTCGAGCAATGCAGCCCAATGCAATGTTCAGCCATTCATTCTAATACAATTCTAACTTCCCCAAAGAAATCCTTTTCAGGTTGAGATGAAATGTATCTTTCTCTCAAACAAATTGTCCTTGCAACAATGTTGCAATTTTGATAATCTATTTTGTTTTTAAGAATGGTAGAATGTGTAATCTTTTCATGTTTTTGTAAAATATTTTTTTTTCTCTGTCACTTTCACTTGATATCTATCTCACAAAAATATTTCCCCAAACTCACACCGGTGTCTTTAAAAACCAAAAACAATACCATTGCTTATGGAGATTTAAAATGAGTCCCATTTGTTTTATTTTTTTTTTATTCTTTCCAAATGATTTTAAAGAGGAAGTAAACCCTGATGGGTTTTACTTCCTCTTTGTTACCCTGCAATTTAAAAGCATAATAGGCTAGTATGGATCACATACTAGTCTATTATGTGTCACTTACCTGCCTTGGAAGCTCGCAATATCCCCGCTTCAGGCCATGTCCATCTTCGCACCTCTTCCTTCCGGGGCCGCGATCTGTGACAGGCTGGAGCCGCGTGACGTCATTCCCGTGCATGCGCACAGGAGCCGCCAATCGTGGCACGATCTCAGTCAAGAAACCGCACAGAGGCTGTTTCTTCACTGCGCATGTGCCGATGATGTTGACACATGCAAGTACACTGTATATCTCCTAAACCATGCAGGTTTAGGAGATATGCAACAAACCTACAGGTAAGCCTTATTATAGGCTTACCTGTAGGTTAAAGTGGCTGTCCAGAGTTGACAACCACTTTAATTTGAGCCCAAAAAATGTGATACGTGTACCAACATCAGAAATAAAAATGTAATTTCCAAAAATCTGAAGATAACATTACTATTCTACACTCACACAGCAAGAAACACCAAATTTCACAGAATAAATCAAGAAGAGAAACTCCTGACTAATGTAATTACTATACATTCCAAGAAATGCAGTATCTGTTTATGTATGTGAGACTCCACATGCAGCAGCCCTGCGGCTCACAAGGTAGAAATTCTGCCTACCATTGCTCAGGTCCTGAGTTTGAATCCCAAACATGTCACTTCATGTAGAGATGTTGCTTGTTCTCTCTATGTTGTTAACCATAATGTCAGGGCACCAATAGCAGCAGGACTCTAGGACCCAGAGTCCATCAGAGCAGGAGGGCTCTAGGACCCAGCATCTCCGCCAGCACATCACATGGGCCTTTATAACGAAGTCAGACCTTGGCTGGAGTGCTGTCTGATCTGCAGCTTTCCCTGTGATTCTGTGTTACCTGCAATCTGCTATCTGGAATTGACCCGGCTTGTTCTGACCTTGCTTATCGGATTCTTCTGCTTGCTTACCATTGTTGTATTATCTGCTTGTAACCTGACCATTCTCTGCCTACTGTCTGATATACCTGATGTTCCTGTATTGACCCGGCTTGCCTCACCTGCTCCAGTCTGCTGTATCCAGTATCCAGGGTTGCCTCCCTGTACCAAGTGGCCAGCTGTCATCATCTGCAGCGCATCTGGTGAAGATCTGCACTCACCTGCATCTGGTAACCTGTCAGCCTCTACGGCTTCCACCAGACACTGCTACCCCACTGTGCTCACTGACTGCTGTCTCCGCTCCAGTGGTCAGTAAGCCAGAGTTGTATGAGAGGTCTCCTCCTACGGAAGTCAGGCTCTCCGCCAAGGTACATGACAAACATTACAGTATCAGACAGCCATGTCTGAGCCCGCAGGAGGAACCACACACATGGAGGAGATTTGCCAACATCTCTCAGCACTCACGCAAGCGGTGCAGAGTCTCCCAGCAGACTACACCAGATTGGAGGAACATGTGCGGACCCTGGGTCCAGAAAGATCCACTGCTACATCCTCTGCTCCGGCTACGGCTGCATCTTCACAGACTGTGTCCTCTCCCTCTGTGGTAATGCTGCCACCTGAGAAATTTGCTGGGAACCGCAACCAGTTTCATGCGTTTCGCAACGCTTGTCAGTTGTACTTTTCTCTGCAACCCCGGACTTTCCCGGTATGGATGATCCTGAGAGCTCTACTCTCCCCTCCGTTTAGCTCCATGCCTGCCAGTCCTGCACCAGCCAATTCTTCTTCTGACCTACCTAAACCCATGCAATTGGGCATCATGCGACCCACGCTGCCTCCTGAGGAGCGATTTTGCCATTGGAAGAACAAGTTATGCCTATACTGTGGGGAACCAGGACATTTTGTTCGCAGCTGTCCAGCAAAGCACCTTAAGTGTTCCACTCCTATGCCAGTTACCCTGTCAGCACTCTCCAGGAATGCTTCTCATATTGCTTTGCCCCTTTCTTTTCATTCACCGGAAAGAACAATCCCAGTCAACGCCATTATTGACTCTGGGGCCTGCAGCTGCTTCATAGACCTTGGTTTTGCCACCCAGCAACGCATTCCTCTTCAATCTAAGACACACAGACTTTCTGTTTTTCTGGCTGATGGTTCCTGCATAAGTTCCGGATTAGTGACTCAAAAGACAACTCCACTACCCGTCTCATCTGACCAGCATAGTGAACTATGTTTGGATGCCATCTCTTCTTCACCTTTTCCCGTCATCCTGGGCCTGCCCTGTCTACAGGCACACAATCCCCAGATTGACCCGATATCCGGGAAAGTCAAGTTTGCATCCTCTTACTGCCAGAGACATTTCACCCTTCAACCCACGGAGGGGCCAGCCACCCTCCTGTGCCTGGACTCAGAACAACATTTGTTACAAAACGTCCCGCTCCATACCATGAGTTCCTCGATGTGTTCAGCAAGAAGGGGGCTGATACCTTGCCCTCCCACCACCCTTATGACTGTCCTATCAAGCTCCTCCCTGATGCTGAGATTCCTTTTGGGAGCATTTTCCCGCTGTCCGAACGGCAATAGGAGGCATTGAAGGAATATGTCAATGAGAACTTGGAGAAAGGCTTTATCCGCCCATCCACATCACCAGCACAGGCAGGAATATTTTTTGTGACAAAGAAAGATCAATCCTTATGGCCCTGTGTAGACTACCGGGAATTAAATAAGATAACAGTCAAGAACCGTTACCCCCTACCCTTGATGCCCGAACTATTCCAGAAATTGAGAACTGCCAACATCTTTACCAAGTTGGACTTATAACTTAATCCGCATACGCAAGAGGGATGAGTGGAAGACAGCTTTCCGGACGTGGTTTGGCCACTTTGAATATCTGGTCATGCCCTTTGGGCTCTGCAATGGCCCCGCCACTTTTCAGCACTTTATTAATGATGTGTTCAGAGTAGTGTTGAGCGAACCCGGACTGTAACGTTCGGGTCCGTACCGAACTTTCGGGTGTCCGTGGCACGGACCCGGACCCGGACATTTCAAAAATCGTTCGGGTTCGGTCCGGGGTTCTGCTATTTTACTCCACGTGTTGAGAAGCTGCAGGGCAGCCAATCAACAAGCGTTTCACTGGTTTGCCCTTAGAAGCCATCACAGCCATGCCTACTAATGGCATGGCTGTGATTGGCCAGTGCATCATGTGACCCAGCCTCTTTATAAGCTGGAGTCACAGTGCTGCAGTCACATGCTCCTTGGGTTAGTGTAGGGAAAGGTAGCTGACGGCGTGAGGGACAGATTTCAGCCATTTTAAGACCTGATCCTGCATCCTGAGATAGATTACTTTACTACTGCTGTCTGTGCTGTTGCTCTGAGGACAGATAGCAGAAATTAGAGATTTCACATACCGCTGCTTTGAGTT
>BLSH010010555.1:323126-333608 GCA_018402905.1 Glandirana rugosa | reverse complement strand
CATAGAAATAGACGACTAACATTTTGAAAGACCTTATGTGTATAATATTAACACACATCCTAGACCCGGACGACAGGGAGGTAGTGAGAAAGAAAGAAGGAAGGAGGTAGGGAGTAAGTAGAGTCTGAGTTCGGTACGGGGTAAATTCGGTGCGGGTGATAAATGAAATTTGGTGCAGGTAACAAACGGCAAGTAAAGAGGCCCGACGTCGGGGACCAGAAAAAGGGTGGTTCGTTACGGGGACCCCTAGTGTTAGACTTGCGATGTCGATTGATGAAGAGAGTAAAACAAGGTTATGATAGTCTTTGTAACGTATCCCAGGTCGTTGGCTCCCTGGGTTGGAAGGAAGTTGCTGGACCCTATGCAATGTTTCTGATAGTATTGGAACAAAATGAGAGAAGTAGTTAGCTGTAGCGTTCAGATTGTGATCCCCAGGGGCATTGCTTGGTGGGAAAAAGACCAGGGGCTGCAGCCCGGAGAAATGAACGGCAAACAATGGACGTGGTTTAAAGTAAATAGTGGGCGTGGCTTAAATGGGGCATGGCTTGAGTCTGAGATGAATGAGGGATGGAGGAAGGAAGAAAGAAAGAGTGATGGAGGGACAGCAGGCCCAGATCCTACACACAATTATAATATGTGTATTCCAGAAAGTTTTACAATCAGCAGATAAAGATACTCCAAACACCTGGTGTTAGCACTTCAATCATCCCGGCACCATGGTTGTGGTTGGTATGGTGTTAGGATGATTGAAGTGCATTATTTCTATTATTACATTGTAATATAAAATGAAATCATTCAACCCACCATAAAGCAGAATCAGTGGGAGCCCTGAGCATGTCCCTTGCTATGTCGCTTGCCACCAGATGCCATCAGGTGTCCCCAGCGGAGTGCCTCCTTCCATCATGTGTCTCCAGTGGAGTCTCTCAGGTGTCCCCAGCAGATTGCTTCCTTATATCAGGGTGTCCCCAGCAGTCAGAGTGCCTCCTTACATCAGGGTGTCCCCAGCAGTCAGAGTGCCTCCTTACATTAAGATGTCCCCAGCATTCAGAGTGCCTCCTTACATCAGGGTCTCCCCAGCAATCAGAGGGCCTCCTTACATCAGGTGTCCCCAGCAGTCAGAGTGCCTCCTTACATCACGGTGTCCCCAGCAGTCAGAGTGCGTCCTTATATCAGGGTGTCCCCATCAGTCAGAGTGCCTCCTTATATCAGGGTGTCCTCAGCAGTCAGAGTGCCACTTACATCAGGCATCCCTAACGGTGAGAGTGCTCCTTACACCAGGTGTCCCCAGCAGTCAGAGAGCCTCCTTACATCAGGTGTCTCCAGCGGAGTCCCTCAGGTGTCCCCAGCAGATTGCTTCCTTATATCAGGGTGTCCCCAGCATTCAGAGTGCCTCCTTACATCAGGGTGTCCCCAACAGTCAGAGTGCCTCCTTACATTAAGATGTCCCCAGCATTCAGAGTGCTTCCTTACATCAGGGTGTCCCCAGCAGTCAGAGGGCCTCCTTACATCAGGTGTCCCCAGCAGTCAGAGTGCCTCCTTACATCAGGTGGCCCCAGCAGTCAGAGTGCCTCCTTACATCAGGGTGTCCCCAGCAGTCAGAGTGCCTCCTTATATCAGGGTGTCCTTAGCAGTCAGAGTACCACTTACATCAGGCATCCCTAACGGTGAGAGTGCTCCTTACATCAGGTGTCCCCAGCAGTCATAGTGCCTCCTTACATCAGGTGTCCCCAGCAGTAAGAGTGCCCCTTACATCAGGGTGTCCCCATGTCACGTACCAAGCTGGAGGCTGAGGTGATGGGAGGGCTTCCCTTGTGGCTGAGGGCACAGTACCCTTGAGGTTGGCGACAGAGGGTACTATGCCCAGAGGTGCATGGGTTACCTGCAGATGTAGCTTTCTGATGGTTCCAGATGCAGAGACACCCAGGATCAGAGAAGGTCACAGTAAGTGATACTCTGAAGGTGCTGGCGGATCTTGGCAGAGGGGTAGAGCAGGGTACAACGTCAGGAGCCAGGCCGAGGGTCAAACACTGGAGATCAGGCAGGAACAAGGCAGAAAGAGAGGTCGAGATCAAGCCGGGGGATCAAACACAGAGTCGCAATCGGGACCAGGCAGGAGAAGGTCTGTGGAGCAAGCTAGGTTCAGAGCCAGGAGAGAAGCCAGAACAGGTCAGGGAAAGCTGGGTCGGTAACAGGTAATCACACAGAAGCACAAGGAACAGAAACACAGGATACAAGGCTGATGATAATCCAGCAATTTATGAAAGCCACTGGTGTCCTTATATATGCCCGTAACCACTGGCAATTAGCATGTTTTGTGAAGGCACGTTTGCCACGCTATGCAAAGGCACCATCGCAAACGTGCATTCGTCACTGAATGCCGTTTACTAAGACGCCTGCGCGAATCAGCATGGCTTTATTGGATATTGGCAAATCTGCCAGTTCTTCTCTGAATTCTTCCCTGACACCCCAGTGGTCAGTGCCTCCTTACATCAGGTGTCCCCAGCAGTCAGAGTGCCTCCTTACATCAGGTGATCCCAGCGGTCAGAGTGCCTCCTTATATCAGGGTGTCCCCAGCAGTCAGAGTGCCTCCTTACATCAGGGAGTCCCCAGCAGTCAGAATGCCTCCTTATATCAGGTGTCCCCAGCAGTCAGAGTGCGTCCTTGTTTCAGGTGTCCCCAACAGTCAGAGTGCCTCCTTATGTCAGGGTGTCCCCAGCAGTCAGAGTGCCTCCTTATATCAGGGTGTCCCCAGCAGTCATAGTGCCTCCTTTTATCAGGTGTCCCCAGCGGTCAAAGTGCCTCCCTATATCAGGTGTCCCCGGCGCAGTCTCCGTTGCCATTACAAAAGACCCACTCTCATGAAGCATGTTCACTCGACGAGGGAAAGAAACAAGAGGCAAAGCCGGCTGCCAATAGAAATGAAGGTGGAGACATCACCAGTGCAGGCCCCCGGACCTCTAGCTGCAGATGGCTCTGGTGATTCTCCGGGATCGCGGGGGGAGCCTTGAGGCTAATAATAGCCTTCTCCAAGCCCGAGACACGGGGCTTTTCGGGGGTACCCCAGGGCTGTAGCCCGGTCAGCCCCCCTTCAGGCTCCTCTGGTAATCTCCCTTAACACTCAGTCCTCTGTAAGTCACTGACCCATTCAAAGTATAAAAATAAGGACTTGGTTCTTGCTTGTTATGAGTCACTAACTTAGAAAGAGTATTGAAGACAGAGACAACCAAATAACTTACATTTTCAGTATTGGCAAAATTACGTCTTTCTCTTAGCACAGACTTCCTTAAAGAATTCAACTCTGGTCAAAATGTTTTCTTTTTTACGTTTGTATAGAGTGAGGAAGGGCTAGAAACCTCTGGAAGTTCGCTAGACACAAAGGGGGATATTTATTAAAGCTGGTGCCCACAGAATCTGGTGAAGCTGTACATAGTAACCAATCAGCTACTAGGTTTTATTGTCAGAGCTTATTGAACAAGCTGAAGTTAGAAGCTGATTACTATACACGGCTGCACCAGATTCTGTGAGCACCAGATTTAGCAAATCTCCCAAACTGTCGAGGTTGTAATTAAATATTTCAATGATGGGGACAGAGATAGCAAAAACACACATTTATTTGATAGACTAGGGAAAGGTTGAAACATCTGTCAGGTTGTTATTGTTCTCTGTGTTTTCCTGTGCCAGTGACACCCACATCCTCTCATTTTTTGTACTTGTGTCACCTGAACAGGGGAAATATTGACAGTATGAACACTGACAGTAATGACAGCTGTTAAAAATTGACTGACTCTTACCCATGCAACTAAAAACGAAGATAACGTTTTGGCCAAACTTGAGCTTTAAAATACCTTTATTTTTTTTATTTTACAGATAAGACTCAGATCAATATGCAGTAATTTTAGGTATGCGACTACAACTTTCCAGTAATGTTAGCTCTTTCTGCTCAAAATAACAGTTATTATTGCTAACAATTATTATAGCTTAGTGAATTAAACTTGTTGTCTGCCACAGAATACTGGAAAAGACACTGGATTTATTGGTTAACAAAATGCAAAGTGTACTTTCCCATGTAGACCATTGCTTTAATGTTCACAGAGTCTGTTCTTGTTCTCGTGATTACTCTCAAACCAGTATCAAGTGTGGTTGTGTACAGAGAAACAAAGTATTTTTAAACTTCTAAGAAATCAACCACAGAAACACATTTGGGTCTAAGCATATAAATTTCTCATCATATACATATTTTTTACCTTTAGTTCCCTAGTAGCACTAATTGTCCTTTTTTTCTTAGACATTAATATGTAATGTAAGACCTAGGGCTTAAAAGAGAAGTATGGTTTTATAAAAGAAAACAAACATTATACTCACGTAGGTGAATGCAGCACCGATCCGATGCTGCATCTGTCCCCCATAAGCTCTGTAGTGAGAATTTAGCGATTAAACACTCCTGATCGCTCAGTTCTCCCCCTCCACTCTAAGCAGGGAGCCTGGACTGTCAGTGCACACAAGAGTGCTGAGCTGTGGAGGGGGCAGGAGGGGCTGGCTTTGGCTCTTAGCAGATTGCTGAGAGACAGGGGACAGTCCATGGTTTTGGATGGAACCATATGGTTAGGATCTTTCCAGAGCCTGGACTGACTCTGTAACGTCTGACAACAGGCGACTTCAGCCTGCTGTCAGCTTTAAACGGGTCACAGGAGTGCAGAACGAACTGCACCCCTGTGATCCATAAGAAAAGTATAGTCAAAAAAAGCTTTGGCGATACTTCTCCCTTATGAGGGCAACAACTGAATCAAAATACTATGGCCTTCCAGAAGTTAGTTCCAATGTTCTATGCACACAAGGGATACTATTTGCTTGAAATTTTAATGTGTTCTTCTCATATTTGCATAGGGGTTCTTCACATGCTTCAGTTTCTTCACTTTAAAAACAAGCTGGTATGTTACTTGGTTTCACTCCAAACTGGTCCTGCTGGGTATATCTCTGTTATGTTTGTCTAAGTAGTAAAGATACAACAAAGGATAGAGGTACTAATAGTTTAGTTTGCAAACAGTTTTCTGAAATACAGACCAGTCACAGTTGCTCTTTCTCCTTGTGCAGGGTGACTGACCTTGTCTCTGCCCCCTCCTGTAGTGGGTGGACCTCCAGGGTCCCTCCCACTGCTCTGGTTTCTTCGAAGGCTATGTGCAGAACATTATGTCACTGCTATTTTAAGGGGTAATATCTGTGCACAAAAGTGAATTCATATCAATTGTGGATTTTAACCACTTCCTTACTGGGCACTTAAACCCCCCTCCTGCCCAGACCAATTTTTGGCTTTCAGCGCTGTCGCATTTTGAATGAGAATTGCGCGTTCATGCGACGTTGTACCCAAACTAAATTTATATCATTTTTTTCCCACAAATAGAGTTTTTTTTTGGTGGTATTTGATCCCCTCTGCGTCAATTCTGATCGCCGCTAGAAACAAACAAAGAGAGATGATTTTGAAAAAAAAACAAATATTTTTTCCTTTTTGCTATAATAAATATCCAAAAAAAAAATAAAAAATAAAAATGATCCAATAGTTTTGGCCGATATATATTCTTCTACATATTTTTGGTAAAAAAAAAATCGTAATCGGCGTATATTGATTGGTTTGCGCAAAAGTTACCGCGTCTACAAACTATGGGAATTGATTTATGGCGTTTTTATTTTTTTTTTTTTTTACTAGTAATGGCGGCGATCTGCAATTTTTATCAGGACTGCGATATTGGGGCGGTTATGTCAGACTTTTTTGACACTTTTTTTGGGACCAATGACATTTATACAGCGATCAGAAATTTAAATGTCCACTGATTACTGTATAAATGTCATTGGCAGTGAAGGGGTTAACCTGCAGGGGGCAGTGAAGGGGTTAACAATGTTCCCTGGGTGTGTTCTAACTGTGGGGGGCAGGGCTGGTTGGGACATAACAGATCTAACTGATCCCAGTGATAGGGATCAGTAGATCTGGTATGTCCCCTGTCACAGAACGGAGAACCACCGTGTTTACAACGGCGGTTCCCCGTTCTGCAGGTCTGACAGGGGATCGCGGGTCTCGGGCGGACATCGAGCCTGCCGCCGCCGCCTGTGAGTGCGCGCCAGGAGCGCGCACATGGCCAGGACGTCCATTTCAGATCCGCACTGGAGCCGTACTTTGGCTATAGCGCGGATCTGGACGGGCTAAAGAATGTACTTGAATTAATGTTTGTATACCTTGAGCCTGCAGTATTACATTTCCATGAAGGCAGCCATATTTTTTCATTTGCTGTGTAGGCCCTTTCTGCATAGTAGTGCTGCACAGTGTTGCGCATTACTGATATTTTATATCACTGAAAGGCTACCAGGCAAGGTCCTTCTGACTGAAGACAATAGAGTCCCACAATACTCAAGATAACCAGACACCATGTGGTCCTTGCTTAGACCATAGGTTCCATGAATAAGCGTGCTAGAAACCGTTTTCTATTTCCTGCAAGAAAGAGGTATTTTTAATTCATAATCATATTGCAATTTATTAATGTCTACCTGTGCCTTATCGGTAAATAGGAATTGTAGATTTTATTGATGGCTCAGCTTAAAAGTTAGTTGTCCAACAAATGAGGGCTGCTCCTTGTTGGCCTTCACACCTCTATGGCTGTGGTTGTGATAAAGTATTAGACTGTAGGTTCTCTTGGAGATGTATTTAGTAAAGAAATTATTGGTGCTGTACAAATAACTAAATCTAAAAGAATTTCTGATTCGTTATTGCATGCAAGGTGGGGTAAACTTATCTTTGTTCATTTCTGTATAAAAATACGGTACTAAAGTTGTAATTGCTGTAGATAAGCTATTGTTTTCTGTCTTCTAAGAGTAATTTATCATTTCAGCTCTGAAGCTCATATACCCTGCTAGGCTATAATGTGCCTGATATAGCGTGGAACAGAAATGCCATTTCTACTTCAGCGGTCTGAGGATTCTCCAACCTCCCCAAAAAAGACGTATTGATTTAAAGCCCTACTGTCAGAGGATGATTCACAGAGGAGCTGGCACATCTGCCAACACCCAGCAGGGGTGCAGACAATGTTTGCGAGTACTCAGGCAAGCACCTGTGCAAATGCGAGCGCCTGCACATGCGCAAACAGCTGCTAACCTTGGTGTGCAATTGTGCACATGATGCGTGACAGATCCTGGGGACCATGTGTTGCCATGGCTATAGTGACTTTATTGCAATAAAATGGAGTTAGATTTTAAGATCATGTGCTTTCATGTAAGCTAGGCTCCCCCTTCCCCCTCCATTGATATGTAAATAAACCAGTTAGAGGGCTAGAGAGGACAACCTCTGAAAGAAGTTTGTGTATACAGGAATCTGGTGGGAGGGGCTTGGGGTCTTTTGAAAGCCATATGTGTTCAGACAAAGAGTTTTTTGGAGAAGACGAAGGAGCAACATGGCTGCCATGTGCTGGAGAACTTTGGAGGTGTTTTGATTTGCACTGAGCAAAGAAGGACATTACATCTTGACCCCTAAGTATCTTATATAGTTTATATATTGTGCATGTTGTAGACATATTTTGTAAGCTATATGTTGTGTTGTATTGTTGTAGCCTACAGTTGTATGTGCAGATTTTTTTCTGTTTAAGTAAAGCATTGATACACTACAGAATTCTAAGCTTCCTTGGTTTTACTGCAAGTAACCTTGCTAGATAAATGCAAAGAAAAACATTTGGGGGCACGTGCTACGATCTGCGCTAAAATTTAAACTGAAGCAGACCTGTTTTGCATGGTGTGTTTTGTTACTTGGGCTGAAGAAAATGCTGCATACACTGTTTAGGAAGAGTAAGGCTGCAAAGGTTTTTGGTGTCCAGGAGGAGAACGCGTGCACCCTTCCTACCTGGGCCAGAGACAGTCAGTGGATTTCTGTTGCAGAGGAGCTGGCTAGATATGCTTATCCTTTGAACAGAGCTTGGGGGATGGTGTCTCTGATCTTTCCTCGGATTTTAGTCTCAAAAGCATGCTCTACATCTTGAATTTGAAAAGAGGAAAAAGGCAGAATTAGAAAGAGATTTACTCAAAGAGCAGCTTGCAGTGGCATCTGAGTGTGTGGAAGACACTGCGAGCAAGGCAAAAGATTTAGAAAGTAGGGATTTTCTTTCCACAAACTGCCAAGACATTGTTAACCCTGCTTGTAGGATTATTGAAGTCTTCAAGGGACAAAAAGTCTGACTGCCCAGAAGATAAGGGATTTTTTCCTCCTATTTAGAATATGAGGGGTTTATTGCACCCTTTCCTAGAAAGAAAGGCTTTAGGAGATGTTGTAGTTTCATATTTTCCTATATTATGCTATAAAGTGAAGAGGTGATATGTGTTGCCATGGCTATAGTGACTTTATTGCAATAAAATTATTTTAAGACCATGTGCTTTCATGGAAGCTAGGCTTCCCCCTCCCCCCTCCATTGATATGTAAATAAATCGTTTGACAGCTAGAGAGGACAATCTCTGCAGGACGTTTGTGTATACAGGAAGTTGGTGGGAGGGGCTTGGGGTCTTTTGAAAGCCACATGTGTTCAGACAAAGAGTTTTTTTTGGAGAAGACGAAGGAGCGACATGGCTGCCAAGTGCTGGAGAACTTTTGAGACATTTTGATTTGGACTGAGCAAAGAAGGACATTACATCTTGACCCCTAAGTTGAGTATCTTACAGTATCTCACAGAAGTTAGTACACCCCTCACATTTTTCTAAATATTTTATTATATCTTTTCATGTGACAACACTGAAGAAATTATACTTTGCTACAATGTAAAGTAGTGAGTGTACAGCTTGTATAAAAGTGTAAATTTGCTGTCCCCTAAAAATAACTCAACACACAACCTGTAATGTCTAAACCGCTGACAACAATAGTGAGTACACCCCTAGGTGAAAATGTGTCAATATTTTGTCTGGCTACCATTATTTTCCAGCACTGTCTTAACCCTCTTGGGCATGGAGTTCACCAGAGCTTCACAGATTGCCACTAGAGTCCTCTTCCACTCCTCCATGACAACATCACGGAGCTGGTGGATGTTAGTGACCTTGCGCTCCTCCACCTTCCATTTGAGGATGCCCCACAGATGCTCAATAGGGTTTAAGTTTGGAGGCATGCCTGGCCAGTCCATCACCTTTACCCTCAGCTTCTTTAGCAAGGCAGTGGTCATCTTGGAGGTGTGTTTGGGGTCTTTATCATGTTGGAATATTGCCCTGCGGCCCAGTCTCTGAAGGAAGGAGATCATGCTTTGCTTCAGTATGTCACAGTACATGTTGGCATTCATGGTTCCCTCAATGAATTGTAACTCCCCAGTGCCGACAGCACTCTTGCAGCCCCAGACCATGACACTCCCACCACCATACTTGACTGTAGGCAAGACACACTTGTCTTTGTACTCCTCACCTGGTTGCCACCACACAGGCTTGACAGCATCTGAACCAAATTAGTTTATCTTGGTCTCATCAGACCACAAGACATGGTTCCAGTAATCCATGTGCTTAGTCTGCTTGTCTCCAGCAAACTGTTTGTGGGCTTTCTTGTGCATCATCTTTAGAAGAGGCTTCCTTCTGGGATGACAGCCATGCAGACCAATTTGATGCAGTGTGCGGCGTATGGTCTGAGCACTGACAGGCTGACCCCCCCACTCCTTCAACCTCTGCAGCAATGCTGGCAGCACTCATACGTTTATTTCCCAAAGACAACCTCTGGATATGATGCTGAGCACGTGCACTCAACTTCTTTGGTCGAACATGGCGAGGCCTGTTCTGAGTTAACCTGTCCTGTTAAATCGCTGTATGGTCTTTGCCACCGTGCTGCAGCCCAATTTCAGGGTCTTGACAATCTTCTTATAGCCTAGGCCATCTTTATGTAGAGCAACAATTTTTTTTTCAGATCCTCAGAGAGTTCTTTGCCATGAGGTGCCATGTTGAACTTCCAGTGACCACTATGAGAGAGTGACACAGGGGAGGGAAATGGCTAATTGGGCCCAATATGGATATTTTCACTTAGGGTTGTACTCACTTTTGTTGCCAGCGGTTTAGACATTAATGGCTGTGTGTTGAGTTACTTTTAGGGGACAGCAAATTTACAGTGTTATTCAACACACTGTACACTCACTACTTTACATTGTAGCAAAGTGTCATTTCTTCAGTGTTGTCACATGAAAAGATATAATAAAATATTTACATAAATGGGAGGGGTGTACTCACTTTTGTGAGATACTGTATTTATTTTACATATTGTGCATGTTGTAGACATATTTTGTAAACTATATGTTGTGTTGTATCCTATAGTTGTATGTGCAGATTTTTTTCTGTTTAAGTAAAGCATTGACACACTACAGAATTCTAAGCTTCCTTGGTTTTACCGCAAGTAACCTTGCTAGATAAACGCAAAGTAAAACAGACCAGCGGCCTATTTAAAATCAGCAGTCTGATCCACAAGTTGCTGGATGATCGTCAGGGGGGGGGGGGGGG
>BLSH010010555.1:298959-315999 GCA_018402905.1 Glandirana rugosa | reverse complement strand
ATCGTATACCATGTCACAAGGTTCTACCAATAACGTTACGGTTGTAACCTGCCTGGTGTGTTCCTTGTTCTTCATGATGCTCTCTGCGCTTTAAACGGACCTCTGAGACTATCACAGTGCAGGTGCATTTATACGGAGTCTTGATTACACACAGGTGGATTCTATTTATCATCATTAGTCATTGAGGTCAACATTGGATCATTCAGAGATCCTCACTGAACTTCTGGAGAGAGTTTGCTGCACTGAAAGTAAAGGGGCTGAATAATTTTGCTCGCCCAATTTTTCCGTTTTTTATTTGTTAAAAAAGTTTGAAATATCCAATAAATTTTGTTCCACTTCATGATTGTGTCCCACTTGTTGTTGATTCTTCACAAAAAATTACAGTTTATATCTTTATGTTTGAAGCCTGAAATGTGGCAAAAGGTTGCAAAGTTCAAAGGGGGCCGAATACTTTTGCAAGGCACTGTAGATGGTATCTCACCCCATGTAAATTATCTAAAATGTTCCCTTTATCATCCCCTTTATGTTGGCATTGCAATAACCATCTTGGAACACTGTACCATATGCTATGGGATTGTAAGAACCTGACCAGCTTCTGAAATTCAGTATCATCACTAATTGCCTCACTAACAGGCAATCTACTCATGCTAACTCCAGATATGGCACTCTTAAATATTAATTTGGACATATATCCTCAAAACTACAAAATTATAGTAGCCAATATACTAACAGCAGCAAGAATAACAATAACCAAGTTGTGGAAAACATCAGAAGCACCTAACCTCTCTGATGTCATTATAAGACTAAACACCCAAGCACATTATGAGATGATGCTAGCCCAAAAGAATTATAATATAAAAAGATTTAAGTGAAACTGGTATAATTGGATTATACACCAAAAAGCCTCTAAATCTTTGAAAAAATACTACCAAATTAACCATAATCAATATATTCTTTCCTCACATCATATGGGATGATATTTGTGAATTAATGTAACTCACCAGGCACAATACCCTTTCTTTTTTTACTTCCTATCTTGCAATTATATGTAGTGCCCCATAGTAGAGGTGCATTTTCTAGCAGGGTTTTTGGCTAGGAGAGGTCAGTTTAGTCAGGCCTGACTGTAATGTGCACGCCTGAATATTTTGATCTGAGCTGAGAGGAGAAGCTCAGGGAGGATTGGGTGGACTTAACAGATGAGGTCACCAGAACCTCCCACTTTTTTCTAGAAACCTGGAGAAGGTTTTCTGGTCAGAGATCTGGGAGAGGGGTGGGGCCATCTGGAGTGTTCTAAGGAGCCCTGACAAATCCCCAAGCAGGGTTGGCAGGGGGCAGGCCTCCTTAAATACTCAGGGTCAGCCCAATCTGGGAGGAGTAGTGTCGGGTGGAAATCTGGAGAGGTAGCAGAGGCGCTGTGGTGCAGACCCCTACCCGGGAGGTCGCTCCCCAGTCTGGGGAGGGTGACTTTTGGGCCTGGGGGTTTGGGTGCAGCCAGGAAGGAGATGCTGCACAGGAGGAACAGGAGAACAGCCGAGGTGCTGCAGGAGGAGTGAGAGACTTTAAAGTATCCACCTGTGCAGTGAGTGATGGTCCCTGGGACTGGAAGAGAAAGTGCTGGAGCAGGCTGAGGGAGGAATGTGGACAGTCTGCGGAAGCCTTAAGAGCCAGTCAAGGGAAAGGAGAGTCACTACCAGAGAGCAGGTCGCCGGGACCTGGAGAGGATGGGCTGAGAGTTGTAGTTCTTCAAAGGCCTTATCTCCATCCAAGTTATTTCCCCAAATAAAACAACAAAAACAAGAACCGGCCTGGTCAGTATCTCCGGATGTGTGATTTATGGTGCGATTGAGGTCAGCTATCAGGTGAACTACTACCCAGCCACTCTCGAGGGAGCACGTGGCTACATATATAGTAAAAGTTATATTTCCAGTTATACCCTATTTACAGTAAGAACCCATTGGGGTAAATAGGGTGGCACTTTCAGCTAAATAGACCAGTTGAGAACTATATACATGTTGGATGGTTATACCCAATATTAGCTTTGTTTTGTCTACTCAACACAGATATGCATAAGGTTTTTTCTCCAAGCTGAGAGCACAAAGTGTTCATATGCTTCTCTATATGTATGTTTTGAATATACCAATAAAACATTTTTGAAAGTTAAAAAAAATAATAATAACTGGCCTGAAGACATCTGACTGTTCCTGTACAACCATGGTGAAAAGAACCATCCTTTCCTTTTGGCATTTAAAGATTCTACAGAGATCATACAATTTAAAATATTAGGTAAATTACATTAGAATTTTGGGAAAAGCTGTTATGCTGGCTTGGTAGCTTGGCCATTCCTATTGAGAAATACTGATCTACTAGAACTTTCAACTGAAATAAAAATCAAGGTCAATTTTTTAGGGTAGTCGTGCTCCAAGTAAGATTTTCCCTGATGAGATACTTACATATCATATACCCAATATAGAGTGCTTTCTGAATCCTGGCTCTGTGTAGAATATAACTCACACAGTTGAGGTGGACTATTGTACTGTGTGGATGGATGGATTGTTGGGTATACAGTGGTGCATGCTTGACTGGTGTCTTGATAGTAAATGATAGTTTGGAGTGATAAAAAACTGATATGACCATGTATTGTTGCAACATCACATTTTTAACATTCTATAATAAAACTTCCAATTCCAGCATTCCAGATGCTTACCATTACAGCCTATATTACATACAATCTCCCTCTATTTTGCAAAGCAAGAGGCACCAGTGCAATCTTTAGCATTCGACACTAACAGATGTGTCGGATGCCTGTGTTTCTTGATGTGGCTAACCTAAACCTGTTCCCTGTACAAAGAAAGATAAAAATTCACCAAACAAAAGATCACACAGAACAGTGGAGCTAAAATGAATACTTCCAGCAGCTAGTGGGATGAAAAATCACATCCAAGAAAATTAAAAAAAATAATTATACCACAATGCTAAACCTAGTTGGATACCCCATTTATAGTTCTTTACCTGTCTAATCCATTATGACAGCGGTAGGCAACCTTCGGCCCTCCAGCTGTTGTGGAACTACATTTCCCATGAGGCATTGCAAGGCTGGCAGTTACAATTACTCCCAGAGGCATGATGGGACTTGTAGTTCTGCAACAGCTGGTGGGCTGCAGGTTGCCTACCCATGCATTATGACTTCAATCCATTTTCAAGCTAACCTATGTTTACTTTATTTGCAGTGTCTGAGCTGCTTTATGTCTGTCAATGTGATTGTTAACCCTTTCGCTAAATAAAATAAAAAATGTTAAAAAAATATTTGTGGGTATTTGTAGTATTAAATCCAGTAAGTATATTTTGCTTTGCCTTAAACTTATCCATAAAACCATCATCCCTTTGGGTGTAATCTTCAGTTGATTTATGGCTCCATACTCCCACTTGTCGTACCTACCTTGTGCTGGTGTGCTGTTCTATGACTGCAGGAAAATGCAGCAAAAAAGTGTGCAAATGTGGCCCATTACTGCAGGTGTGGGGTGTAATGTACTTACCCTTGTTAGGTGAGTGAGTGTGAGTGTCAACGTCTTCCTAAAAATGGAGGGATCAGAATCTAGAGTAGCCGTGCATGGCAACCAATCAGCTTATAGCTAAAGTTAGAAGCTGATTGGTTATTGCAGAGCTGCTCCAGATACTGTCTGCTCTAATTGTACTAAATCCCCCCTATGCATGAATGGTTTTACCCATCTAGGGTTAGCTCTGTGGTATAATATGTTTATACGATTAAAGGGATAATAAAGTCTAGTTATCTTTTTCTTTAAAATAATAAACATGTCATACTTACCTGCTCTGTGCAATGGATCTTCCTCTTTTAGGGTCCCACGCCTGCCCCCTCCCTCCTGCCAGGTGCTGCCACAGCAAGCAGCTTGCTCTGGGGGGCACCCAAGCAGACGTGCTCCCGAACAGCAGTTCTGAGTCCCCCGGAGAGACAAGGGTCTTGTAGACATCGCTGGATCCAGAGGGGACTCAGGTAAATATTATGGGGGCCGAGGGGGGAGCAGCATACAGAGGGTGCATGAAGGTAAAAAAACTTGTGCCTTTACAACCACTTTAAAGATGTCCCACTCAGAAATGAAAGCAATGGAATGCAGTCAACCACAGAGGAGTTTGTCTTAAAGTAATCTTCCTGAAATTAACCTGTTTAAAGTAATATCTGATTGGTTGCTGGGGGATGTAGAGTGTCATTGCTTCTTGTACTGTCTTGGTAAGGCCTTCGTAAACAGCCTTAAACTTTATAGAATAAAAGTATAAAGTGCATGCTCATAAATGGGAAACTGTTGAGCCTGTGTAAAATGGTGCAATTTTTAGTAAATGCAGCCACTCTGAGCTGTGAAAGAGCCATTGTCAGCACCCAGCGTGGGCGTCAAAGTAATATGGATTCACAGTGTGGCTGCCATCAGCACCTTTTCACATCACAGCAAGAGTGACTTTTATCCACTGGCAATTCATCAAATTGGATTATGTTCTCTGAGGCTCTTGATTTGTACTAGAGGTGAAGATCACACAGTCCTAGATGGGAAAATAAGGCAGTCCAAGAAGTGCAGATCAGACAACCTGAATGTACAGATCAGACAGCCCAGCATGGAAAGAGTTAGACAATCTGCTGCTCATTACTACAACTCATTTGTTAGATTATAGCTTATGTAATGTGGTAAGATATAGCCAAATCTGTTCTGACACAACTTTATGCACCTTAAAGCTAAACTCCAGGCCAGCAGCTAAATACACCATTGAAACACACATATTGGAGCTGTTTTACCTGCCAGAGGGTTTTCATTTGTCTGCATCCAATCATGAAATATCCACAGCCCTGCTAGGCAACACGGCCAGCTTGGTGAACACATTTTTCTTTACTACAGTTAAGCAATGCGACTTGGTTGCATGTCAGCCTGTGACTGGACAGTGAAGGAGCCCTGAGAGAGAGCAATCCCTCTACTCTCTCCTATAGTACACATGTTTATTGTCAGCATTTGTGAATGTAGAGCACTCAATTAACTGCTGGTATTGACCCTTCTGTTTCCAGTTTAATTGCTAATGTGTGTAGCACCCCTGCCTGGGCTGGCGAAATTTAGTAGCTCTGCTGTAGCTAGCTGAGCATCAATTCTTTGTTCAGGTCTGCTCAGGTTTTCCCTTCAACCTGGCGGCTGATTACTTCTGTCTGCTGCTGGAAGAATATTCCAGAAATAGAGTGGGAGAATCAATCAATGAGGTTATGAATAGTTATCTGACCTTAGTTAATCTCTGAGGGGCTGACCCAGAAGGTGTGGCTGGGAAGATGATAAATGTTTGGAAGGATCTGATTAGTAATTTTCTCCCCTGAGACTTCCCTCCTGGGAGGGGGGTATGTGTATGTGTTCCAGGGAAACTATTGCTACTAGACCTCAGCAGGTGCAATGGGCTAAAGGCCTGAAGGAAACTTGCCTGGAAACTTGGCTGGAGATGTGGGACCTTTCACCTGTAGCTCCAAGTATGGAAGTACTTTTTGAAGCTAAGATGCCAGAAGTTGCTGCTTAAAGTGATTGTGCCGTGCGCGCCGCTGCTGTGTCTCAGCCAATCAGGAAGAGTGTACTGGATGGCTGAGGCAATCGTGGACATTGCTGCAGAGAGAAGGGGCTCAGGTAAGTGATTAGGGGGATGCTGAGGAGGCTGCTACACACAGAAGGTTTTTTATCTTAATGCACAGAATTCATTTAGATATAAAAACCTTCTGCCTTTACAGCGCCTTTAAGGACTATGACTACTCGCATAGGGTTACAGATTTACTGGCTGCCTGCTGTTCTGTCAGCATTATTTTTGCTACTACAGAGCCTAATACTGCTGGGACAAGATATTTACTGCTCTCCAAGATTTGTGAGTGCCATGGGTACCCTGCACCCTAAACCCACCTCCCTGCTTTTCAAGTCTTGACATTCAAGACCTCAATAAAAGAAGGCTGTTTAGGAAAAGGAGACAGTGAAGTTTGCAGTTTATAAGCGCTAAGACATCATATGCACACTAGTGGTTATTAGGATTGCCAGTCACAGATTCCCTTTGCTTTATCTAGTTTGTTTAGTTGTCTTAGCAGTATAGCTTGATTGCTCTCACAACTTCTACTACAGGCTAGCCACTCTAAAGTTAATACTTCAAACGTATGCAGTCTTCCTTGGGCTTTAAAAATCCCAAAGTGTCTCCTCAGCTAAAGACAGCTAAGGTTTGTAGTTCTGCAAAACAAAGTTTAAGGAACATTGTATAGGGTAGAAGCATTGTCCCTGCATGCGCAAGGCCCTAAATGTCGGTACCACTCAGCACAGCATTTAACTACGTCCAGATACAGCCTGCCAAAGACTTTGACAAGCTTCTTGCAGGCTAGACGCTGCACCTGTCCCTCTCAGTGCACTAAAGCTCAATGCAGGGGCGTAACGATAGGGGTTGCAGGGGTTGCAATTGCAACCGGGCCCCATGGTCCAGGGGGCCCATGTGCCTCCCTTGTACACCTGAATAGGAGGGATGGCGGGGTGGCATTTAGAGGACCCAATCTCCTCCATTTTCCTCTATCCAGTTTACTTGTCTTCTGCTGTTCCCAGGGCCCCTGTGTGCTTCCCTGGTCCCCCTGGGGCCTGCTGTAGAACTTGTGAAAGGGCCCCACTGCAGTACCGTAATAAAGGGACCCACAATAGGAGTAAAGGGCCCCAGGATCAGTGGGAAGAGGGAAGGGCCCTGGCCAGGGGTCGGGGGGCCCTTCATAATTTCTTGCACCGGGGCCCTGAATGTTCTAGTTACGCCTCTGGCTCAATGTCCTTGATTCATTACATTAAAACATAAAGAGAGGAACACTCTGCTCTTCTGGCACTGGCACAAAATTAAATAAAGGTTAGACATCTCTGGCTATACCCTATCTACCTATAGTCTGATCATAGTGCCCTTGTTCACCACTGACAAGCTCCCACTGGATGGTAAAAAGGCAGATGGGCTGGGCTTAGCCTCAAGGTAGAGAAGTAATGGCCTTAGCAAAAAATGCACCCAGGATCAGAGGTTGGCACGGAAGCTGTGCACTAAAAGCACTAGTTTTTCAAGGCTGTGGTTTTCATAACTTGCGCTGATGACAGCAAAAACCTACAAAATTTTCATGTAAATTAGAATAAATGGTTTTATCATTTTGGAATGTACAGTATATCTGTTGTATCAAATACGCTCTGTCTGCACAGTTGGCCTCATAACTCTAACAATTGTCCTTAGCTTGTCAGATCTTAAAAACTAGCTAAGCTAATAATCTTGTTAAAGATCATGCCTACATGTATCTGTTATAGTCTCCAAAGCAATCCCTGAGCACATTGTAACCTCTGAATTACAGGCCCACACTATACAGGTAGGTAGGTTGTAAGTATTTAGCTTCACTCCTGTATTATACTATCCAAAACCTAAGCCTCTGCTAGCAATTAGGTTCTGGCAATGGACTATAGAATAGTGAGGGCAGGACTGGCAGTACTGACAGGGGGTAGGGATGAGAGACTTATTAAATATATATATATAGGTTCTGCACTCTCAGTTAACTTGGAATGCCAGCACCTCACTATAAATAGTCAGCTTTCCAAGCAGCCATTTTGAAAATGTACTTAGCTGGAAAAGAGAAACATAGGAAGTTCTGTTGATAACGTGCATAAAAACAGATTCGTTTAGGACTTGTAGCCACTGGTCTCTTAAAATAAATGTAAACCCTTCACCTTATTTCCTTACGGTAGCATAGGTAGTGAAAGGAGGGAAGGATTTTTGCATATTAACACTGCTGAATTCTGATGTGTCCTGCGGCTTCTTTCAACCTCTCCACATGCACTGTCTACGGTCATACCAGACTGCATGTGTGTTTTTAAAAGGGCATATTTTTGTATATGTTTTGCTGGCTGCAATTTTATAAGCCTGACGCAAGTCCACATGCGTTTCACTGCTTAACAGCTGCATGTGTATTTTCATAGGGCATATTTCCTAATTGTTGCTAGCTGAAATTTTAAAGATATTTTTGTAAAAACAGTATAATATTGATAGGCAATATACATCAGTCCAGAAGCATATTTGGCTTATGGACTTATTGGCAAAATATTGACATCTGAGTACCTGACACTGGTGTAACATAGACCACAAAAAAAGTAAAATTGGGTATTAGGCATGAAAACTCTGGGCATGATTAGTGATTTAGGGAAATTATTTTCCTTCTCTTCCACAGCAACAGCGCAGATGTCTGTGGGACAGTTGTGGGGATAGCAGCCTTAAGAATTCCTCATTGTGTGTTGGTGGGAATATGCCAGGATTAAATGAAGGGGAAGAGGAGGAAAAGGGTCACAGGATCAACAGAGGAAAGGAAAGTGGCTGCTCTGCTCCTTTGAGGAGGAGGTACTGTAAAGGGGGCATTAGCAGGTCCAAACTATGTGGCTGCTATGTGCCCTTTAGGAGGAAAAGGGCTCATTAGAAGGTCTCAACAAAATAACTGCTATGCGATCTTAAAGAGGAGCAGTGCATGCTTTTTACTGCTGACTTGAGGTGCTACTCCCACCGAGCTTTGTTACGTAGTCATGTGTTTCCAGATGCAAATGGCACACAAATGGCTGGCACACTTATCTTGGCTGATGCGCTGCAGGTATAGGCCGCAGACCATGACGGTGCTGTTGGCAGCAGATACATTTAAAAAGGCCCTTATTGCAGAACTCTTTTATTTGCTGTCTATTTAAGTGTTTGCGTACTGTCCTGCAGCTAACAAATGTCTACCAAACACATACCTGAAGTCTATGTTTTCAATTGGCTGGGAATAACTGGAGATATGGGGATGGGAAGGGGTTTCAGGAAATGTGGATCTGTCGTTATGAAGTGTTTTATGAACTCTTTTTTGATAGTTTATTACATTTTTATAATAATGCAGTATGGTACAAAAAGAAGCTCAGTTTATACTATTAGACTGTTGTGCCATTGTTACACTTTCTACAGCTTTTAGATCTGTTGTTGCTGCTAGTTCCACCAGTCAATAGGCCTATTACCGCTGGATACAAAATTATGTGTCTAAGCCAAAACTTCCTAGGAAAAAAAAAAAAACACTTCAAGTTGTAATGAATCAAATTGCGTTCTCCTGCTGCTGTACTTACGCCAAGCAACAAATTAACAGTAAAACAATCTATTAAACATGAAAAATATGTAATATATATTGTCTATGAGAATCTAACTTTTCAGTCATACCATGTAGAATTTAAAGGGTAACTCCATTTTGGGGAAAAAAATAGCGAATGCAAAAAAATAATATAGCATATACAGTTTCTACACAAGCCATAGTGTAATTAAATTTTATTAAAATAACCTTCATTTTCAGTAAAATGTAATGCAACATGGTAACTTGGGGGCAAACACATTGGTGTATGCCCCTAGAAAATAGGATTTTTTGACTCACCGTAAAATCCTTTTCTCTGAGTTCATTGACAAATGCAGCATCTCTTCATTACGCCTGGGGTTATGCCACCTTTCACTAGGAGTGGACTAGGCAGAACTTCAGTTCAGCTAAAAAGCAGACAGAGCCCCTCCCAGGGGGTGGTCCTTCTTGGTATAGCCCCCCTCCAGCTAGCTCTGCCTTCAGTCCGTAACAAGCAGTGCAAGCTCGAAACAAACAGAGGGGTGGGTGCTGCATCCATCAATGAACTCAGAGAAAAGGATTTTACGGTGAGTCAAAAAATCCTATTTTCTCTTTCCTTCATTGACGGATGCAGCATCTCTTCATTACGCCTGGGGACGTCCCAAAGTAGTGTCAAAAGAGGGGTGGGTAACGCAAAAACAAAACTTCACCCAACGGGGGGAACTCTACACAAATAATTGGAGGAACCTCACACAGCGGCCTGCAAAATCTTGCGGCCAAAAGCAGCATCCGAGGATGCTGAAACATCAACTTTGTAAAACTAAGTAAAGGTGTGCACTGAGGCCCATGTAGCCGCTCTGCACACTTGAGAAACCGACGCCTGATGTTGGAAAGCCCAGGAAGTGCTAATCGCCCTGGTAAAGTTAGCCGTGACCAGAAAGGGGGGCTCGAGACCCCGCAAGTCATGCGCACGGGTCACTGTCTGTCGAATCCATCGAGAAATGGTGGCCGAAGAGGCCGCCAAGCCCTTGCGCGGTCCATTCACCACGACAAAGAGCGCATCCGACCTCCGAAAGGAGGCCGTGGTCGCCAGGTACACCCACAGAGCTCTAACTACATCCAAGGAATGCAAGGCAATCTCCTTAGGATGGGATGGGTGCGGACATAGCGAAGGAAGGACAATGTCCTCGTTAATGTGGAAAGAAGAGACCACCTTCGGCAAGAAGGAAGGTGACAGGCGCAAAACCGCCTTATCCTTGTGTAGGGCCAGATACGGAGACCTACATGACAGAGCTGCCAACTCTGAGACTCGTCTGGCAAAAGTGATAGCTACCAGAAAGGCCACCTTCTGCGAAAGCAGTTGTAAGGAAGTTTCCCTGATATTTTCAAAGGGAGGCTTCTGAAGCCCCGAGAGGACCAGATTGAGGTCCCAAGGCGCCAAAGGCGTACGCACCTGGGGAGCGACATGTTGGACCCCCTGAATAAAAGTGCGAATCAACGAATGCGTCGCCAAAGGACGCTGAAAAAAGATGGCCAAGGCAGAAACCTGACCCTTGATAGTGCTCAACGCCAGCTTACGGACCAGGCCTTGCTGAAGAAAAGCTAGCACCCGGGACACCGAAAAGGAACAGGGGTTCCACCCCGCCTCGCACCAGGCGATATACGCCCTCCAGGTGCGATGGTATACCTTCCTAGAAGTGCACTTACGTGCCTTGAGCATGGTGGGAATCACCGAAGTGGAGACCCCCCAATCTCTCAAGACCTGGGATTCAATAGCCAGGCCGTCAATGCCAGAGAGGGTAAAGCAGGGAGCAAGATGGGGCCCTGGGACAGAAGATCCTCACGAAGCGGGAGACGCCGGGGAGCATCTACCACCAACCGCACCACGTCGTCGTACCATGGATGCCGAGGCCAATCCGGAGCCACCAGAATGGTTGGAATTCCCTCCACCCCTATCCTGCGCAACAGACGTGGAATCAGCTTGAGAGGGGGAAAAGCATAGATGAGCTGATACCGGCTCCACGGAGCCACAAGACAAGGGCGTCCGCCGCATCCGCCAACGGATCCCTTGCTCTGCTCACGAAGGTCTGAACCTTTCGATTGAGCCGGGATGCCAGCAGATCTACATCTGGAGTGCCCCATTTTTGGCAAAGTTGTCGGAACACATCTGGATGCAGGGACCACTCTCCCTGATCCAACCTCTGTGGACTGAGGTAATCCGCTTGCCAATTTTCTATGCCCGGAATGTACACGGCGGAGAGAGCCAGCACATGAAGCTCTGCCCACCTCAGAATGTGAGCCGCCTCTAATGGTGCCGCCGAGCTTCTCGTTCCGCCCGGATGGTTCACATATGCCACGGCCATGGCATTGTCCAACTGGACTCTGACAGGGCACCCTCGCAGCCTTCCCAACCAATGGGAGTGGCAACGCCTGATGGCCCGGAGTTCCAGCACATTGATCGAGAGTCGACTTTCCTCCTGAGACCAGCGACCCTGGGTTGACAACAACCCCAGGACTCCCCCCCAGCCGCTTAGACTGGCATGTGTGGTCACTGCAGACCACATCATGGGGAGGAAGGACTTCCCCCTCCTTCAAGGCCGAGGCCCTCAACCACCAAATTAGAGAGGACCTGGCCTCGCGGTCCAGCTTGACCAGCTTGAGATGTGCCCCACTGCAGCAGAATCAAGTGCTGCAGGGACCGGGTGTGGCTCTGGGCATACGGAACCACCTCGAATGTGGACACCATGAGCCCCAGGACCCGCATGTAAAACCTCAGAGAGGGACATTTCTCTGACAGCAGCGACCTCACCGCCTGCTGCAGCGTCCGCAGTTTTCCTGAAGGAAGAAAAACTTTTGCCCTGACCGAGTCCAGGATCAGACCCAAGTACTCCAGGCGGTGTGACAGAATCAACATCGACTTCGGCCGATTGATCACCCATCCGAACTCCTGCAGGGTGTGCAGTGTGATGACTATGTCGTCCCTCAGAGCTGAGGCCGACTCTGCCCGCAGAAGCATTTCGTCCAGATATGCCAGAACTGCAATGCCCCTTTGCCGCAATAGAGCCAACACCGGGGCCAGGAGCTTGGTGAAAACCCGGGGGGCCGAGGCCAGGCCGAAAGGCAAGGCCACAAACTGGTAGTGGTGAACGCCCACCGTGAAACATAGAAAATGTTGGTGCGAGGCACCGATGGGGACATTCAGATATGCATCCTTGATGTCCAAGGATGCTAGAAAGTCCCCCTGGCGAAGGGCCGCTACCACCGAGCGGACTAACTCCATCCTGAATTTCCGCGCCCGAACATAAAGGTTGAGCGCCTTCAGATCCAGAATGGGCCTGACCCTATCCTTCTTTGGGACCACAAACAGGTTGGAGTAAAAACCATGGAAATGTTTATGGCAGGTACAGGCACAACCACCCCCTGGTAGAGCAGATCCTGCACGGCCCCCAGCAGGGCCAACCGTCGACCTGGGGGAAGCCTCAGATTGGAGGCAAAGAACCTGTCTGGAGGCATGGCACGGAATTCTATCTTGTACCCCGTGGAAACAACCTCGCACACCCAAAAATCTGAAATGCGGGCGGTCCATTGTTCCGCGTACTCCAGCAGGCGACCCCCCCACCCGAACGACAGGCGGGGGCAACCCATAATGCGGAGGAGGGCTTCTCATCCGACTTCTCTTGCTTACGCTGCCATGGTCGCTTCTGACCTCCTGCAGCAGCCTTGGAGGGCTGAGCCCCCTTGCCCGCCAAACGGGGGGCCCGAAAAAACTTTTTTTGACCAGAAAACGAGGGCCCCTTACCCCTCTTAGGCTCGGGGAGAAAGGTACTCTTTCCACCCGTGAGATCCTTGATGATCTCATCCAGAGAAGCTCTGAAGAGGCGCCCTCGCTGAAAGGGTAAGTCAGTAAGCGCCTTTTTTGATAGTATGGGTGCTATGTCCAGGGCCACATCACAGAGATACCTGAGCCCCTGGGTGAGCTGGTCAGCAAGCACCACGGTTTCAGGTGGGACATGCGCCTCACTCAACTCACGGTGCAACACCATAGCCCATTCCGTCAGGGCTTGTGCCACCATGGTCGACCCTGTCAACACAAACATGGCCTTGGCAACTGCCTCAGCCCGCCTGTCAGCCGGATCCTTAAAGGACCGCGTGCCCTCCACCGGAATCGTGGTCGCCTTGCTCAGGCGGGAGACAGGGGGGTCGACCCTGGGGGAGACCCACTTCTGCGCCATACTGTCCTCAAAAGGATAACGTACAGCAAACCGTCTTGGTAGAGGCAGAGAGCTCTGCGGCCGCTGCCATTCTTTGTACACAAACTGATCAAAGAAGGGTACGTAAGGGAACACCTTAGGGTTGCGAACTGGCCTATGTGACCCAAAGACCACAGCCGCCTCTTGCGAGTCGCCCGCTGTCCCCAGCTTCAGCGTCTCACGAACAGCTGAGATTAAGGAGCCCACCAAAGCCCTTTCATGCGCAATGGTGTGTCCTAAAAAATTCTCCTCCCCATCAGAGGAATCCCGGAGCTCCCATCCAACAACTCGAGGGGGGTCCCTGTCCTGGTGGACCCCCCTCAAGGTCCGAATCCCCCCCAGATGAAGGGGAAGGAGGAGGAGGCGTCTGTCTCTTGTCCGCCCTGCGGTCACGACCCGACTCTGCCCGAGAAATAATGGACTCCAGGACCTTAGTTAGAGTAGCCAGGGGAACCACAGGTCCCAGCACACCCTCAGCCCCAGCTGAGGTCCCCGTTGCAGAAGAGCTAGCTTCAGCCGCCATTGCGCCTCCCACACCGGACACACACGCCACCTTATAGAGGCCTAGGCACCGGAAACGGGCGCCCCACCACCCCAAGCCACTTATATGCAGTTATGCCCAGGAGGACCGAACCATGGCCCGCACCCTGCCCCAGGAGAAGCGCTGCTCAAAGCTGCCGAAGTCTGCTTACAAAACTCCTGTAGCACTGCTGCCGCTGCTGCTGCTGCTCCCACGCGTCTCACATGTGCTCCGAGTGTCTGGAAGAGGCACAGGGAATGACCACCACTATAGCCATAGCCTAATGTACGGCTGACCAAAAATGGCCGCCGTGCATACCAGAGGCCAAAAACCACGGTAGACTCCCACAAAATGGCAGCCGCATATACCATGCGGCCGGCTACGGCAAAATGGCAGCCGGTCCATTGGAAAATGGCGCCGCCCACCGCACAAGGCGGCCGCCTAAGCGGCCGAGGGGGAAAAAAAGGAGGACCCCCCGGCGGCATTACCGGCCCCCATGAGGGGCCCCCGCCGGGTAGGTGGATGGCAGCGCAGGCAGCACCTGGGAACAGTAGGGGAGGATGGTGGGGGGAGAGGGATGGAGAAGGAAACACCAGCCAGACACCCTAGGGAGGAGTGGGGGAACCCGCCTGCCCCCCCACACCCCGGCAGGGGCGGGGGGCTTACTTACCCATCCAGACGGGCGGAGCGGGTATCCCACCCGAGACAGACCTGCCTCCCTGTCTATCACTTATAGGGGGAGCTGTCGGCCGAAGCAACACCCGTGACGCAGGCCCGACACCCGGTCCTAAGTGCGCTGGCGGGGCGTTCAACCCGCAGGCCGCCCCACACGGAACGGGGCCTGACACGGCCGACCCAGCGCATAGCTATGGTCGGCTCGGTCCGTTGGCCGAACTGGGGAGACTCCCTGGATCTAGAACATCCAGCCTGTCACCCAGCCGACTACTTGATTGCAGTCTTCATCAGAAGAAAAGAAAAATTGGGGAACCATAGGTCCCAGCATGGGGCCCGGTCCTACTCTTTGAACTAGGCAGAAAAGACTGAAGGCTGAGCTAGCTGGAGGGGGGTTATACCAAGGAGGACTGCCCCCTGGGAGGGGCTGTGTCTGCTTTTTAGCTGAACTGAAGTTCTGCCTAGTCCACTCCTAGTGAAATGTGGCATAACCCCAGGCGTAATGAAGAGATGCTGCATCCGTCAATGAACGAAAGAGAAACGTTATTTCCTGCTTGTGTGATTAGCTCACTGATTTTTCCCAATGTCTGTATAAAGTAACAAGCCAGATTTTAGGCATCCTCTGCAACAAACCCAAAGATAGGCTTGTGCAATTCGTTTCGTTCCGAATTTCGTTTTTACCGAATTTTGCAAAATTCGGCAATTCGGACGAACTCCGAATTCCGAATTTTCAATTTCCAAATTTTTCCGAATTTTCGTTTTTCCGAATCGCGGTAATTCGGAAATTTGCGGTAATTCGGCAATTTCGTTCATTCGGAAATTCGCGGTAATTCGGCAATTGCGGTAATTCGGAAATTCGCGGTAATTCGCCAATTGCGGTAATTCGGAAATTCGGCAATTGGAACAGACGAAAATCCGAAATTCGGAAATCCGGAAATTGGAAAAAACTAAGAATATTTGAAATAATAACTAACTAATAACTATTAAATTATAGGTATTGGAATTTCCTTGAAAGTTTGGCTGTTAATGAACTTAGATATGAAATTTAGCACTAATAGTCATACTTTCAAGAAAATTTCAATACCTATATTTAATTGTTATTTATTATTATTTCAAATATTCTTTTTTATTTCCGAAATTCGGAAATAAGGAAGAACATTTGAAATAATAAGTTATTAATTTATAATTTTTACTTATTATAAATTATAATAAGCTATTATTATTTCAAATGTTTTTCCTTATTTCTGACTTTTGCAGTGTGTGACTGTATGTATGTTTGTGTGCATACTGGGTGTGTATATACTGTGTGTATATTGGATGTATATTGTATGTATACTGTGTGTTTACATACAATATAAGCACAGTATGTACACACCCAGTATGCACACACACATACATACAGTATGCATATATACAGTCACACACTGCAAAGGTCAGAAAAAGCAACAACATTTGAAAAAATAATAGCTTATTATAATTCATAATAAGTAGAGTTGAGCGAACCCGAACTATAAAGTTCGGGTCCGTACCGAACTTTTGGGTGTCCGGGACCCGGACCCGAACTCGGACTTTTCAAAAAAAGTCCGGGTTCGGGGTTCTGGTAATTTTACTAAAAGTTCTGAAAAGTGCTGTAAAAAAGTCCTGGAAAGTCCTAGAGGTCTGCAAAAGGAAGGGAAATTGGGGTAAGGGTCAGACAAGTGCCCTACAAAGAAATGGGGATATGGAAATAACTTAAAACAATAAAAAAAATAACATAAAAAAATCAAAAATGGAGGTGGATGTATTGTGGACTATCTTAAAACTGTGTGAGAAAAGTATAAAGTAGCGGGGAGGAGCCATATCACTGTTCTAAGAACATCTGCAAACTGTGTGTGAAAATGATCAATTAGCGGGGAGAAGCCATATCACTGTTCCAAGAACAGTGATATGATATATCACTGTTCTTAGAACAGTGATCTGGCTTCTCCCCTCTAATTGATAGTTTTCACACACAGTTAGAAGATAATTGTAGAACAGTGATATCATATCACTGTTCTACAATGTGGAACAGTGATAGGGAAATAACTTAAAAAAATAACATAAAAAATAAAAAATGGAGGTGGATGTGGACTATCTTAAAACTGTGTGAGAAAAGTATAAAGTAGCGGGGAGAAGCCATATCACTGTTCTAAGAACATCTGCAAACTGTGTGTGAAACCGCTCAATTAGCGGGGAGAAGCCATATCACTGTTCTAAGAACATCTGCAAACTGTGTGTGAAAATGATCAATTAGCGGGGAGAAGCCATATCACTGTTCCAAGAACAGTGATATGATATATCACTGTTCTTAGAACAGTGATCTGGCTTCTCCCCTCTAATGGATCATTTTCACACACAGTTAGAAGATAATTGTAGAACAGTGATATGATATCACTGTTCTACAATTATCTTCTAACTGTGTGTGAAAACTATCCATTAGAGGGGAGAAGCCAGAT
>BLSH010010555.1:265800-292040 GCA_018402905.1 Glandirana rugosa | reverse complement strand
CTCGCTTGGGCTTGACATTTCAAGCCCAGGCATGGTTTGAAAACCCACAGGCCCTGGGCCTGGGCTTGAGTCTGAAAAGTTTTTTTCAGGCCCAAACCCAGGCCCCAAGACCATAAAATAAGGTACACAACTTTTCGACGGTTCCCGTCGGTTAGTTGTTCACAAAGTGACCAAAAGGGATCTTCGGTAGTGTCGGTACGGATGATTACCGTCGTTCAGTAATGCAGGATGAGATGTTCTGCAATCTGTCCCTCACAGAGCCAGCAGCATCCTCTCCCTAAACTATCCTGAGAGCATATGACATGCAGCACGGGGACTCCAGACCCATATAGAGGCTGGGTCACATGGTGCACTGGCCAATCACAGCAATGCCATTAGTAGGCATGGCTGTGATGGCTTCTAGGGAAAACCAGTGAAACACTTGTTGATTGGCTGCCCTTGGCAGCTTTTCAACACATGGAATAAAATACCAGAACCCCGGACCCAAACCCGGACTTTTTTTGAAAAGTCTGAGTTCGGGTCCGGGTCCCGGACACCCAAAAGTTTGGTACGGACCCGAACTTTACAGTTCGGGTTCGCTCAACTCTACTTAAGAGGTCATGTATCATTGTGATGATCACATTTTTTCTTTAGTCTGTAAATTAAAATTAGTATAAATGCAAATCGTATTATTTTATAAAGTCACTAAAATTATTTTGTTGGTACAAAGCATGATAAAACTGTTTTCAAATTGAAAGCAATTTATAAACAGGGTAAATGTGTTCAGTGAATGCACAGCAAATGCATGCTGAACGTATTATAGATATGCTCCATTTTTTAACATTAGCACACATTTCTTTGTTAACATCAGACTTATCTTTTCACATACTCATCACTAACACTTTAAGTTACCTTAAAGCAGAACTCGGAATCGGATCAGAAAAAAATTCCCCCATTAGTACATCCCCCTATACAAAACACTAAACAGTTATTTCATTTGTGAAATTACTTACCATTTAAGAGAAAATATGAATTGAATTTTCAGGAAGTCAGCTCTGCAATTCAAAAAAATGAATCATGTATTGTGCCGTGTAAGAACAGTGATTACATCATATCCTCTTCTCTCTCTTTACACGATCCTCAAACTACATTTCCCATCATGCATTGCATATTGCAATGAATGTGGGAGGTACACTAGGCCTGTAAATATGAACAAGCTCACTTCAACATAAATCACGCCCCTCATTCTGCAGCCAGGCCCACTACCCATGGAGACATGTGTTCCCGCATGTCTCCTTGACTTTCCTCCTTTACTATAGGCTCAGTACTTGGTTACACACAGCAGTGCAGGATAAGTTACAGCCTTATAAATGCAAAGCATGTGTGTTCTCTCCCCTCCAGACACAACAGGGGATAAACATATTGTCCTTACATGCTTTATGTAATCATTACTGAACTGAAGACACATCCCATAATGATATATTATACACACTGCACTCTGCTGTAATTCAGTATTAGAAATATTCCTCCTCCTGCTGCAGATTTGACATCTTTCTAACAGCAATCAGTGCTGGTATGGTGTATGAGAACATCCCTAGCTGCAACACAGAAATAAAGAGCCAGGCCATGATGCTTTACATCAGCATGGGGCACAAGTAAATGAAAAAAAACTAAAAAGTGCAGCGCTAACTTACTAATCAATAACACAATAATGGTGGAACCCTCTAATGTATGGAGATCTCAATAAACTTCAATATTACCACAATACTGGCCTCTGTGATATGTAATGTCACATAAAATACACATCACATTGAAAATAAGACATAAAAATTACTGCAAACTTTGCAGGGATGGTGAAAACCCCTCATCAGTGTAGTCTATCAGTGCCCATATGTTTAGCCTCATCAGTGCCCATACATGCAGCCTTAGTGCCTATTGGTGATGTTTATCAGTGCAGTCTCATCAGTGCCACCTCAGTGCGGTTTATCAGTGCCCATAAGTGCAGTCTCATCAGTGCCCACCAGTGCAGATTATCAGTGCCCATCAGTGCTGCCTCATCAGTGCCCATCAGTGCAGCCTCATCAGTGCAGCTTATCAGTGCCCATCAGTGCAGCCTCATCAGTGCAGCTTATCACTACAGCCTTATCAGTGCAGCTTATCAGTGCCCATCAGTGCAGCTTATCAGTGCCCATCAGTGCATCTTATCAGTGCTCATCAGTGTAGCTAATCAGCTCCCATTAGTGCTGTCTCACCAGTGCAGCTTATCAGTGCCCATTAGTGCGGTCTCACCAGTGCAGCTTATCAGTGCCCATTAGTGCGGTCTCACCAGTGCAGCTTATCAGTGCCCATTAGTGTGGTCTCACCAGTGTAGCTTATCAGTGCAGTCTCATCACTGCAGCTTATCAGTGCCCATCAGTGCGGTCTCACCAGTGCCAACCAGTGCAACTTATCAGTGACCATCAGTGTGGTCTCACCAGTGTCCACCAGTGCAGGTTATCAGTGCCCATTAGTGCGGTCTCACCAGTGCAGCTTATCAATGTCGATTAGTACGCTCTCAAGTGCCCATTAGTGTGGTCTCACCAGTGCTGGTTATCAGTGCCCATTAGTACGGTCTCACCAGTGCAGCTTATCAGTGCTCATCAGTGTGGTCTTACAAGTGGAGGTTATCAGTGCCCATCAGTGTGGTCTCACCAGTGCAGCTTATCAGTGCCCATCAGTGCAGTCTCACCAGTGCGGTCTCACCAGTGCAGCTTATCAGTGCCCATCAGTGCGGCACTTTCCGTATTTCCATATTTGGAGATGAAATCTCTTTTCCTCTAGTTGTAAAGAGTGCCCCCTTGTCCCCTGTGATGACCTTAATGTGAATAACTCAACACTAAGTTCACTATATGAACCCCTTATGTATTTGTACATGTTGATCATATCCCCCTTAATCTCCTCTTCATAAGAGAGAAAAAATTCAGTTCCTCTTATCCACAGGCCTCCAACCCTGGGGCTGGGGCCGTGGCCCGATACCAGGCCGTAGCCTCTCTGCAGTCGGGCCGTGAAGGCTGGGCTGTCACATGTGCGGCGTGGAGCAGAGAGATGATATCTTTCTCCGCCCGCCCCACTTCTCCGCTCTTCCGCCCTCACAGCGGGACAGCTACAATGTCTGAGGTGAGCGGGGAGTAGGGAGATGACATTATCCCTCCCCGCCCACCCTGCTTCTCCACTCTTCTGCCCTCACAGTGGAGCAGCTTTGGAGGTGCGGCGGGAAGCAGAGAGATGACATCATCTCTCCCTGCTCACCGCTATCCTAGCAGGTGTTCTATCAAGGCTTCTATGTCGGAGGTGCATCTAACTCTACTGCCCTCAATCGGAACCCACCACTACACAGAGGCCTGCCACCAATGCAGTGACAATCCACATCTGGTGTCAGGCAGCATGGCAAGTGACAATCCATATGTGGTGGCAGGCAGTGTGGCAAGTGACAAACCCCACCTGGTGGCAGGCAGCGTGGCAAGTGAAAAATCCATATCTGGTGGCAGGCAGCGTGGCAAGTGAAAAATCCATATCTGGTGGCAGGCAGCATGGCAAGTGACAATCGACATGTGGTGGCAGGCAGCGTGGCAAATGACAATCCACATCTGGTGGCAGGTGACGTGGTAAGTGACAATCCACATCTGGTGACTGGTGACGTGGCAAGTGACAATCCACATCTGGTGTCAAGTGACAAGCTGCATCTGGTGGCAGGCGATGTGGCAAGTGACAAGCTGCATCTGGTGGCTGGCGACATGGCAAGTGACAATCCACATCTGGCGGTAGGCAGCGTGGCAAGCGACAAGCTGCATCTGGTGGCAGGCGACTATGGCAAGTGACAAGCTGCATCTGGTGGCTGGCGACATGGCAAGTGACAAGCCACATCTGGTGGCAGGCAGCGTGGCAAGTGACAAGCTGCATTTGGTGGCAGGCGATGATGGCAAGTGACAAGCTGCATCTGGTGGCAGGTGGCAATCCACATCTGGTGACAGCCCGCATGGCAGGTGACAACCCACATCTGGTGGCAGGCAACGTGGCAAGTGAAAATCCGCATCTGGTGGCAGGCGACATGGCAAATGACAAGCTGCATATTGTGATAGGCGACGGTGGCAAGTGACACGCTCAGGGCTCCCACTGATTCTGCATTATGGTGAGTTGAAATATTTCATTTTATATTACAATGTGATAATAGAAATAATGTGCTTCAATCATCCTGACACCATATCAACCATGGCGCCGTGATGATTAACACGCAAACACCTGCCATTGCCCCAATAAATTGCCCGCAAAGAATTGCATAACTCCACCCCCCTCCCCGTGAATCCCCACCTCTCTGGCCTTGGCACAATTTTCTTCCACACGGCCGGTCCCCGGTGCCAAAAAGGTTGGGGACCACTGCTCTAATCTATCCTCATAGCTGAGCTCCTCCATGCCTCTTATCAGTTTTGTTGCCCTTCTCTGCACTTTCTCCAGTTCCCTGATATCCGATAATACTGTATATTGTTTGTTGTATATATTTAAATTGAGTACTATTTAGTAACAAATATAACAATTTTAGACAGACAAAAACTGGATAGTGAATATTACAAGTGTATTATTCTTAGTCCTCATACACACGGACGTTTTTTACCACCACATTTTTGAGCGCTTTTTGCAGCTCTTCATGTTATTCAATGGCTCCATAAAAACGCTGACGGCCAGCACGTTCAGAGGCTGTAGAGTTATGGCGTTTTTGACGATGAACCGGCAAAACGCTCACTAACGTGCATTAACACCATAGCGCCGTTAACCGGCGTTTTTAGCGCTGGCGTTTTCAGGTTAAAAAATAGCAGAGGAATTTTTTTTAACAAAACATGATGTAGCGATGACGCTCATTAACGCCGATGCAAAACGTAGATGAAGTCGCGTTTTTGGCGCCGAGTTTTCCCTGATGTCCGACGTTACAGATAATTTATTTAATACACCCGTGTGTATGGGGCCTAAGTATGCAAATGTTTAGTGATTTTTCAAGTACAGAACATTTGTGTGCCAACAATAATACATTTGTAATATTCAGGATTTTTATCAACTTGGCTAAAAAAAATTAATATAGTACTAAACATTGTAATTTAGTTAAATATATACAAAACCAATATATATTCCCATTATTACAATAAACACGTAAAGGAGAGCAAACAGTTTAAATAAAAGTCTAATTAAAAGTCTAATTAAACATTTTTCTAAGATAACTTTGTAATTGTGTTGATCGCGGTTTATAAACAGGATAAATGTTCTCAGGGAATGTACTGCAAATGCATGCTGAATACATTATAAATATGACACAATTTTTTATTTTAATTAGCATATATGTGTTAGTTTACTTCAAATGTATCTCTTTCTCATATATATCCACCGCAGACAGTATTGCCATTGCCCGCATTGGTCTTTCTGTTTTCTGGCTTCCAAACATGAAGGACAAGATATAAAGTAAATATTTGTGCTGCCAGACACAGATCTCCTGACACTTCCAAAAAATAATGGCACATGAAAACAATTACAGCCTACTCATAAATGTTAAAAATCTTTGGAGGGCTCCTACTATTTTAAGTCCATAAATATTTTCTATATAGATAAGTCTTCACCTTAAGCCTGGTTAATTCTCTGTATTTATATTTTTATTGGACATTATTTTAACTGGCTATACATAGGCTTCAATATAATACATGTTTGTAGTATATGAAAAATGGTGTCCCTTGGATTCAAATGCTAAATAGTGCTATTAATAAGCTGCTGCCATCTTTTTGGTGCTACCACAAAAATTACATTTAAACCATGTGTTGGGATGCTAACTTATACCTGTGATAACCTGTAAATCCACTGATACAATTTACAATGCAATCATAAACATTAAACCAATTTGTGCAACATAAAAATTAACAAGACCTATAACATGTAAAAGTCAACTTATGTTGTATTTCTAAACAAAAGAATCTATTTTGCCATCTCTCCTTCCCCGCATGCCAATCTAGTGAGACATGCTCTTCACACTCAATAGTGCTCCACCTTGCTATGTGCTCCACCACCTATTATATGGGGTGGGGCACTCACCAGGTATTGTTGGGCCACCAAGACCCTCTCAGCTTAGACAACTACAATCCTGTAAATGGTATGTGCTTAGTATCTGCCTCCTCTCTTCTCATACCCACCAGTATAGGGAATAGGGAAGTCCTAGAATATGAAACAATAGCGCGTTGGCAATGGCGGAACTTCTGGTTCTTGCTGACGTCATGTCTGGCTCAGGTGGAAACACGTCGCCTCCCAGAGGCGAGCAGCGAGGATTGTAGCGCTACAGGCAAATCTAGCTGATGCTGCTTCAGGCACTGGCACATGGAAATGTGTGCATTGGCATATGTTTTTATTAAGAATTCTTTAAATAGATGTATTGCACGATTATTGTGCTATTTTTTTCTTTTCTGGGACTTCCCTATTCCCTATACTGGTGGATATGAGAGGAGAGGAGAGGAGGCAGATACCAAGCACATACCATTTACAGAATTGTAAATGCCCCAACGATATCTGGTGAGTGGCCCCCCATATAATAGGTGGTGGAGCACATAGCAAGGTGGAGCACTACTGAGTGTGAAGAGCATGTCTCACTAGATTTGCATGAGGCGAATAGAAATAGTGAAATAGAAGATTTTTTGTTTAGAAATGCACCATAAGTGGACCTTTACTTTTTATAAGTCTTGTTAATTTTTAAGTTGCACAAATTGGATTAATGTTTATGATTGCATTGTAAATGGTATCAGTACATTTATAGGTTATCACATGTATAAGCTAGTGCCTAAACACATGGTTTATAATACATTTTTTGGTTTTGGGTTTAAAGAAGAATTCCAGACTGTAACTCTGTATATGTGTATACCTGGCCGATTCTGCTGGAAGCCGGAAATCACTGAAGTCCAGTGGAAATCATTGAAGCAGCGGTGTCTACTTCAGTCATCTGCAGTTTGTTGTCTCCTTCATTTCTAAACTGGGAGGTTGCTTAAAAAAAGGGTGGGCTCGGGGCACAGAGCACTGCGCCCTGAGCCTACCCAGTTGTGTGACATTAGTGAAATAATATTCGCTAATGTCTTCCTGCTTCTCCTCCCGGACAAGCAGGAAGTGGGTCCTGAGAACCGATTGGTCGGGAGTCCTAAGACTCCCTGGCCAACCGGGTCTCAGGACCTCCTTCCTAATTTGCTAATGTCACACAACTGGGTAGGCTCAGGGCGCAGTGCTCTGCGTCCCGAGCCCACCCTTTTTTGAAGCCAATTAGAGCCTCAGGCTCATCCCATTGGAATCCATACGTCAGGCGCCCTACATGTAGATTAGGGGCCGGGCGCATGCATTAAGGGTGCGGCACCCCTGCGCCCCTAATGGAGCAACCGCCACTGGTCATACATATGGATACATCAGTCCAGGCTGGACCAACGTAACTATGTATAATAAAGTGATGCCTGGAATTACTCTTTAACCACTTGCTTACTGTGCACTTAAAACCCCCTCCTGCCCAGACCAATTTTCGGCTTTCAGTGATGTCGCATTTTGAATGACAGTTGCACGGTCGTGCGATGTTGTACCCAAACAAAACTTTTATCATTTTTTTCCCCACAAATAGAGCTTTCTTTTGGTGGTATTTGGACACCTCTGCGTTTTTTATTTTTTGAGCTATAAACAAAGAAAGAGCGACGATTTTTAAAAAAAATTATATTTTTTACTTTTTGCTATAATAAATATCCAAAAAAAATATTTAAAAAAAATGATTCATCAGTTTTGGTATGTATGTATAATATATATTCTTCTACATATTTTTGTAAAAAAAATTGCAATCGGCGTATATTGATTGGTTTGCGCAAAAGTTATCGCATCTACAAGCTATGGGAATTGATTTATGGCTTTTTTATTATTATTTTTTTTTTTTACTAGTAATGGCGGTGATCTGTGATTTTTATCGGGACTGTGATATTGCAGCGGACATGTCGGACATTTTTGACACTTTATTGGGGTCAATGACATTTATACAGTGATCAGAAATTTAAATATCCACTGATTACTGTATAAATGTCACTGGCAAGGAAGAGGTTAACACTAAGGAGGGCAGTGAGGGGGTTAACTGTGTTCCCTGTATGTGTTCTAATTATGTGGGGGCTGGGCTGGCAGGGACATAACAAATCGAACTGATCTCGATCAGTAGATCTGTCATGTCCCCCCTCACAGAACGGAGAACCGCCCTGTTTACATTGGCGGTTCCCCGTTCTGCCGCTCAAACAGAGGATCGCGGGTCTCGGGGACATCGAGTCCCCCCTACCCGCGGGCACGTCCATGCAGCTGCGGCTGCCACGAGAGCATGAGATGGACGTCCCCCTGGCAATTTAGATCCGCGCTGTAGTCGTCTTTCGGCTATAGCGCGGATCTGGACTGGTTAATACCGTTTTAAACACAGATGCTTGTTTGAAGCAACGATTTCAATTTGGGAAGTAACGCACAGTAAGAAAGCTGTAGGGTGGTTGGATGTGCCTAATATTTCTTAAAGCCTAAATCTGGGCTAAATCAACCACTTCTGCCCTGAAAGGATTTACCCCCCTTCCTGACCAGACCACTTTTTGCGATTCAGCACTGCATTGATTTAACTGACAATTGCGTGGTCGTGCGGCGTTGTACCCGAACAAAATTGACGTCCTTTTTTTCCCACAAATAAAGCTTTCTTTTGGTGGTATTTGATCACCTCTGCAGTTTTTGTTTTGTGCACTACAAACAAAAAAAGAGCGACAATTTTGAAGAAAAAAAATTTTTTTCTTACTTTTTGCTATAATACATATCCAAAGAAAATATAAAAAAAAATGTATTCATCAGTTTAGGCCGATATGTATTCTTCTAAATATTTTTGGTAAAAAGAAACGCAATAGGAGTATATTGATTGGGTTGCGCAAAAGTTATCACGTATACAAACTATGGGAATAGATTTATGGTGTTTTTATAATTCTTTTTTTTTTTACTAGTAATGGCGGCAATCTGCGATTTTTATTGGGACTGCAACATTGCCGCGGACAGATCGGACACTTTTGACACTTTTTTGGGACCAATGACATTTATACAGCGATCAGAGCTTTAAATAGCCACTGATTACTGTATAAATGTCATTGGCAGGGAAGGGGTTAAACTCTAGGGGGCAATCAAGGGGTTAACTGTGTTCCCTCACTGTGTTCTAACTGTGTGGGGGCTGGGCTGGCCGGGGCATGACAGATCTAACTGTTCCCGATTACAGGGAACAGTAGATCTGTGACATGCCCCCTAACAGAACGGAGAACTGCCATGTTTACATTGGTGGATCCCCGTTCTGGCTATGTAATAGGCAATCGCGGGTCGCCGGCGGACATCGAGTCCGCCCGACCCGCAGGCATGCTCACAGAGTGCGTAGCGGGCGCGCACATTCACCCACAAATTGTGCACGCGTGACCGACGTACAATGACGGTGGTTAGCGCAGCCAAGCTGCCACAGTACAATTGTGGCGGTTGCTTGACAAGCGGTTAAGAAAAAGAAAAAAGCTGCTCCAGATGCAAAACTCACCTCCTCTCTGAAGCTGATCCCACAATCATTTTATTCCTCCATTAGCTGTCCACAGTCTTACAGGTTGAGTCACGGGCCAATTAAAATGCTTTTTTTTTTTTTTTTCATTCTATCACTTTCTCTATCACTGCCCTCATTATATAAACATGAATGCACAATTAAATTGCTGCACACTCTCATTACCTCCTATTACAGTAGAGTCTGTTGAAGTGCTTTTATTAGTTTTAAATATTCTGTTTAAATTTGTTTTATAGTAGCTAGTAGAGCACTATCTATGTTCAGCCTGGTCAAATACATCTGCATAAATTGAGAAATCTGGCACATGCAATTATCAGAAAAGGCCATTAAACTATACTGTAGGTATACAATCACATCAAACAACATTAAGCACTGGGTATGTATGAGCCTTATCCGCGATTGCCTAGCAACCTTATACTGCCTGACAGGAGCCCAATGTTGAATCCAAAGCTCTACTGCTCATCACGGTTCCAAGACAGATCTAATTAAATACAATTCTTTTCCCAGAATTCATGTGTCAGCATCTTAAGTTTTGTTTGAGAGGGATATTCATTATGTAACAGAATGTGCAACGTATTTGATGCGTATAAATCCAGCACGTACACTGTAAATTAGGATGTATGGGCAAATTCTAATCAGAAACACACACAAATATGTTGCAGTCAGCTAGTTGGTTGGTTTTATCCATCTTAAAGCAAGCTTTCACTCGAATGGAAAAGTGTTAACTAAGCCCTGCAAGCTGTCTCCTTGTACCTTTGCCACAGCCCTGTTCTTCTGCAATGCTTGCCAGCCTCCTGAAATTTCTACGCATCTTTCTTGAGTCATTATTTGCATACCTGACAACCCTTCTGCACCCTCGCAGTGGCAATACCCAGGTTTACTGATAGCATGCTTAGGCATGAGTGGGGCTGCAATGGTGGCAAAATTGGGTATAAAACAACTTTAGTACCCTGTGATCCCAAGAAATGCACAAACTTGCTTTCTATTTATAGGTTGGGGCCACTTTTGAACTGCCTCAATCTTATTGATCTGAGGCTTGATCAGCCCCAGACCAATAATGTTGCCAGGGTATTTGGGCTCCTCTAAGTCGATGGCACACTTTCTGGGTTGGCAGTGAGTTCTACTACTGCTTGCACCCAGGGCAAATTAAATTCCCAATCTGGGCTGTGGATGACTACATCGTCCAAATAGGCAGCTGCGTATTGGCGATGTGGTCTTAAGGTCTTATCTATCATTCTCTGGAATGAGGCAGAAGCACCATGCAAGCCAAAAGGCATCCGCTTATACTGGAAGGACCCTTGGGGGGGAGAAAATGTAGTTTTATCTTTCGCAGACTCCATTAGGGGTATCTGCCAATAACCTTTAGACAGATCTAAAGTAGTTATGTACCAGGCACCTCCCAATCTGTCAACAAGCTTGTAGACCCGAGGCATTGGGTATGAATCGAATTTAGACACGCTGTTCAACTTCCTGAAATCATTACAAAACCTTATAGTTTCATCTGGTTTTGAGACCAACACTATGGGACTTGACCAATCACTGTGGGACACCTCTATTACGTCCAGCTCTAACATGTTCTTTATTTCATTTGCAACTGCTCCCTGCCTAGCCTCGGGTATTCTATAGGGCTTTATATTTACGCAGACACCTGGTTCCATAATGGTATGTCATGCTGTGGTCCGGGCAGGTGAGAGAAAAAGTCTCTATTCTTATAAATTCTTTCACGTCCTTCTGTTGGGCCACTGAGAAGGTTTCAGTTATGGGTACTTCAGGTGTCACGGGGGCCATGTCCATTTGGGGATTTGGCATTGCCAGTAAAGTCTCTCCGTCCTTCCAAGGTTTCAAGAGATTAATGTGATATGTTTGCTCGGTTTCCTTTTCCATGGCTGGTAAACTTTGTAGTTTACCTCTCCTACTCTTTCCATAATTTCAAAGGGACCTTGCCACTTTGCTAGGAATTTACTCTCAACTGTGGGGACTAGTACCAGCACTCTATCACCAGGGTTGAAGACCCGGGTCTTGGCACCCCGATTATAAACCATTCTCTTGGCCTCCTGGGCTTGCTCCATATGTTCCCGTACAAGCGACATGACAGCAGTGATTCTATCTTGCATCAGTGAGATATGCTCAATGACGCTTCTATAAGGCGCGGTCGCTCCCTCCCATGTTTCTTTTGCAACACCTAGCAATCCCCTGGGATGTCTCCCATACAGTAGTTCAAAAGGGGAGAAACCTATAGATGCCTGAGGTACCTCTTGTATGGCAAACATAAGGTATGGCAGCAAAAAATCCCAATTTCTCCCATCTTTGTCCACCGCCTTTTTTAACATGCTTTTGAGCGTTTTGTTAAATCTCTCAACAAGACCATCAGTTTGCCGGGGGTAGACAGAGGTACGGAGATGGAAGATGTTGAACAACTTACACAATTCTTTAGTGACTCGGGACAATAATGGGGTGCCTTAATCCATCAATATCTCTTTTGGAATACCCACATGACTAAATACCTAGACAAGCTCTTTGGCAATAGTTTTAGCTAAGGTATTACACTAGGGAATGGCTTCAGGATATTGTGTGGCATAGTCCAGTATTACCAGTATGTGCTGATGGCCCCAAGCAAACTTTACTACTGGTCCCACCAGATCCACGCCAATTCTTTCAAAAGGCACTTGATAGGTAATGGTACCAGCGGACTGTGAAAATGGGGCGATGGCGCAGAATGCTGACACTCTGGGCATGACTCACAATATTCTTTGACATCTGCATATAACCCGGGCCAAAAGAATCTCTGGGTCATTCTCTCCTTAGTTTTCTCTATGCCCAGATTTCCCCCCATTATATGATCATGGGCTAAATCTAATACCATTCGGCGTTAGGGTTTGGGAACCACTAGCTGCTCTACCTAATAGTATCATTTATTAACCTTCCAGGGTCAAGAAGGGCAAGGTGAGTACCATGAATTACATCCAAAGTATATACCTATCACAACATAGTTTAAATACTAGATGATTGCATACATGCGTTAAAAATTGCAGACCACTCTGCCTGGTAATAGAGGTGGAACATCTCCATGGCATGGAATAAAAATATTAAAATAGTAAATAGATCATATAAATATGTATAGGGTACATTGGATTGCTTGTGTATACAGATGCGTTTTGTGGGGTGAAACCCCTTCATCAGGGGGTAGATGCGAACATAATCTATACAAGACAAGAGAGTAGAGAAGTAAAAATATCCAATAGTCTATAAGCATAACTAATAACAAGATGTACGGTAGGAGTATAGGGGGCAAGATAATCAAACATACCCTCTGTCACGCCATGTGTGGTGTAGCACCAGGGCCAGGCTGCTTAGACGTCTGTCATGGGAGCTGAGGACATAGTGACATGGACAAAAACCAGGACCACCATGCAGACCGCCCGACTATAAGGCATCTAAAGGTAAAGGCATATGAGTCAGTAAGTGAAATAAAATGTGAGGTATGATAGGTTAGGTGCTAGAATGTAAAGGCAGAACATATTTAAAGGCACATATTTATATGATCTATTTACTATTTTTATATTCTTATTCCACGCCATGAGGATGTTCCACCTCTATTACCAGGCAGAGTGGTCTGAAATTTTTAACGCATGTATGCTATCATCTAGTATTTACACTATGTTGTGATAGATACAGTATCTCACATAAGTGAGTACGCCCCTTACATTTTTGTTAATATTTTATTATACCTTTTCATGTGACAACACTGAAGAAATTAAACTTTGCTACAATGTAAAGTAGTGACTGTATAACAGTGTAAATTTGCTGTCCCCTCAAAATAACTCAACACACAGTCATTAATGTCTAAACCGCTGGCAACAAAAGTGAGTACATCCCTAAGTGAAAATGTCCAAATTGGACCCAATTAGCCATTTTCCCTCCCAGGTCTCATGTGACTCGTTAGTGTTACAAGGTCTCAGGTGTGAATGGGGAGCAGGTGTGTTAAATTTGATGTTATCGCATTCACTGTCTCATACTGGTCACTGGAAGTTCAACATGGCACCTCATGGCAAAGAACTCTGTAAGGATCTGAAAAAAATAATTGTTGCTCTACATAAAGATGGCCTAGACTATAAGAAGATTGCCAAGACCCTAATACTGAGCTTTATGGACAAAGAGAAGTGTGCTCTGGCAACACCACCATGCACAAGCCTCCATCCCTAATTCGATAATAAAAGAAAAGAAGCGGTCGTGGGACTTTAAATGAGGCTTGCCATGGAATCACATCAAGTCGTATACTGAGCTTTAGAACGGTGGCCAAGACCATACAGCGGTTTTACAGGACAGGTTCCACTCAGAACAGGCCTCACCATGGTCGACCAAAGAAGTTGAGTGCACATGCTCAGCGTCATATCCAGAGGTTGTCTTTGGGAAATAGACATATGAGTGCTGCCAGCATTGCTGCAGAGGTTGAAGGGGTGGGGGGTCAGCCTGTCAGTGCTCAGACCATACGCTGCACGCTGAATCAAATTGGTCTGCGTGGCTGTGGTCCCAGAAGGAAGCCTCTTCTAAAGATGATGCACAAGAAAGCCTGAAACAGTTTGCTGAAGACAAGCAGACTAAGAACATGGATTACTAGAACCATGTCGTGTGGTCTGATGAGACCAAGATAAACTTATTGGGTTCAGATGGTGTCAAGCGTGTGTGGTGGCAACCAGGTGAGAAGTGCAAAGACAAGTGTGTCTTGCCTACAGTCAAGCATGGTGGTGGGAGTGTCATGGTCTGGGGCTGCATGAGTGCTGCTGGCACTGGAGAGCTACAGTTCATTGAGGGAACCATAAATGCCAACATCTACTGTGGCATACTGAAGCAGAGCATGATCCACTCCCTTCAGAGACTGGCCCGCAGGGCAGTATTCCAGCATGATAACGACCCCAAACACACCTCCAAGACGACCACTGCCTTCCTAAAGAAGCTAAGGATAAAGGTGATGGACTGGCCAAGCATGTCTGCAGACCTAAACCCTATTAAACACCTGTGGGACATCCTTAAATGGAAAGTGGAGAAGCGCAAGGTCTCTAACATCCACCAGCTCTGTGATGTCATCATGGAGGAGTGGAAGAGGACTCTAGTGGCAACCTGTGAACTCCATACCCAAGAGCGTTAAGGCAATGCTGGAAAATAATGGTGGCCACACAAAATATTGACACTTTGGGTCCAAATTGGACATTTTCACTTAGGGGTGTACTCACTTTTGTTGCCAGCGGTTTAGACATTAATGGCTATGTGACAAAATAAACAAAAACTTCTGCGCTGGGTCAAACTTCTTGTAAACATTAGTCCATGAGTCGCTTTCAAAACAGGAAAAAGAGGCAACAAAGAAGTACAGGTGTAAAGACAGGACCAGTATTCATTCCCATATAAAGTGCTCGTGCTCAAATGGATGAAGGAGTTTCACTCTGTGCTGGTTGTGCCCCACAAGGATGTGCACTCACCGTCACTCCAGTGACCACCTATCGCTAGTGTGGTCAGGATAAACTTGATGGGGAAAACCCCCTCTGTGGCTCTCCTCTATAGCGGCACTTCAGTGGTTTACTCCATCATATTGGTAGATCATAAATGAGAGGAGGAAAAACTCATAGTGCAAGTATGTCTATACCGGATTTATTGTATAAAAACTAAAAACATCAAATAAAATTTAAAATTTACACCTGGCACCTGGCTTAAAAGCAGCTGATTTGTTTCGGGGAATCAACCCGTTTAGGTGGCGATCGTTCGGCTAACGGTCGTTCGGCCGATGTAATCAAACTTCGACGCGCTTCGGCCAATGAACTGCGGCCATCATCAGGAAATTCAATTATCGCCATCTTGGTAGAGGGCATTTATACCCTTACCTCGTATATACCTTAATTGGTATAAACTGCATTTAAATTGTAGGTGCTGTGATATCTGGGCATTAACAGTTCCCAGCAAATCAATTGTTAAAACATATCAACAAATACTTGTTATGTATCACCTTTACCTTCATCACCTTTACCTTCAGCTTCTTTAGCAAGGCAGTGTTTGTCTTGAAGATGTGTTTGGGGTCATTATGTTGGAATACTGCATTGTGGCCCAGTCTCCAAAGGGAGGGGATCATGCTCTGCTTCAGTATGTCAATGTACATGTTGGCATTCATGGTTCCCTCAGTGAACTGTAGCTTCCCAGTGCCGGCAGCACTCATGCAGCCCCAGAACATGACACTCCCACCACCATGCTTGACTGTAGGCAAGACACACTTGTCTTTGTACTCCTCACCTGGTTGCCGCCACACACGCTTGACACCATCTGAACCAAATAAGTTTATCGTGATCTCATCAGGCCACAGGACATTCCAGTAATCAGTGTCCTTAGTATGCTTGTCTTCAGCAAACTGTTAGCAGGCTTTATTGTGCATCATCTTTAGAAGAGGCTTCCTTCTGGAAAAACAGCCATGCAGATCAATTTGATGCAGTGTGCGGCGTATGGTCTGAGCACTGACAGGCTGACTCTCCACCCCTTCAACCTCTGCAGCAATACTGGCAGCACTCATACATCTATTTCCCAAAGGTAACCTCTGGATATGATGCTGAGCACGTGCACTCAACTTCTTTGGTAACATGGCAAGGCCTGTTCTGAGTGGAACCTGTTTCGTTAAACCACTGTATGATATTGGCCACCGTGCTGTAGCTCAGTATCAGGGTCTTGGCAATCTTCTTATAGCCTAGGCCATTCTATGTAGAGCAACAATTATTTTTTTTAGATCCTCAGAGAGTTCTTTGCCATGAGGTGCCATGTTGAACTTCCAGTGACCTGTATGAGACACTGAGAGCGATAACACCAAATTTAACACACCTGCTCCCCATTCACACCTGAGACCTTGTAACGAGTCGCATGACACCAGGGAGGGAAAATGGCTAATTGGGCCCAATTTGGACATTTTCACTTAGGGGTGTACTCACTTTTGTTGCCAGCAGTTTAAACATCAAAGAGGAAGTAAACCCAGATGGGGTTTGCTTCCTCTACATTCCCCTGCAAAGTAGATGCATAATGGGCTACTATAAATCGCATAGTAGCCCATTATGTGCCACTTACCTGCAAATGAAGCCTGAAAAGTCCAGCGCTGTCCCCTGTGCTGGCAGCATCCATCTTCTGCCCCTCTTCCTTACGGGGCCGCGACTCCGGCTCTGTGACTGGTCGAAGTTGCGTGACCTGCCAGTCACGGCACGATCACAGTGAAGAAACGGCCTTACTACGCATGTGCCGAAATGACGTTGGCAATGCTAGTACTGTGCAGGTTTGGGAGATATGCATGGCACCTACAGGTAAGCCTTATTATAGGCTTACCTGTAGGTTAAAGTGGTTGTCACGAGTTGACAACCACTTTATTGATTGTGTGTTGAGTTATTTTGAGGGGACAACGAATTTACACTGTTATACAGGCTGTACACTCACTACTTTACATTGTAGCAAAGTATAATTTCTTCAGTGTTGTCACATGAAAAGGTATAATAAAATATTTACAAAATGTGAAGGGTGTACTCACTTTTGTGAGATACTGTATCATTTTTTATGTGTGTGTGTATACAGTACAGTATATATACAGTATACTGTGCATATATATATATATATATATATATATATATATATATACACACACAAAAACACTATGCATTCCCTTTATAATTTCAGTCAGTCTGAGAACATATTGTGCTGTACTAGCAAGTAGAAAGTGTGGTGTCTATATGTAACAATCAAATGTAGACTTTTGCATATACTGTAAATGAGTAAACTAGATAAGGTATGACGGTTTTTTAAAACACACATTAGAGTATTTACATTATGCTGAGCACAAAGACAAGTATCTAGGTAAATTTAAGGTAGATCTAAAACCTAAGTGAAAAACATTTAGTTGGATAAGGCACTGTGTATCATAAGCAACTGTGTCTTTCTTCATAAAATACAGTTTTCACCTTTTTTCATACCTTTTTATTAAAATCTGAGCACTAATGATATCCTCATTCCCTTTCAACCCTTACATGTATTCACTCAAGTGTTGGTTTCACATTAGTGCACTGTGTGTTGGCACAGCCTCTTGAGGACTCAACCAGGGGCCCATATAACAAGGTGACAACACAAGTGGACAATTGGGATACAGTGGTCAAACCGAAACAGGAGCTGCCTTCACCTAGCTGCAGCACCAGGTATTCTTTAAACAAATTTGCAGATATAAAAAGACTTAAAACAACTTATGATATTGCGTTAACACATTAAATTAGATTTTAGTTAAGGGGTTTAGACCTACTTTAAAAAGACTACAGACCATAAATGTTCATGTTATTCACAGGCGTGAGCAAGTACAGTGCCTCCAAGCACTCTTCAGCAGCATTCACGTCAAACAGTTTTGGAATTCGGGCTGATTCTGCTAATCGCTGCTAGTTTGGATTCATCTTTACATAATGGTGTTTTGGTTTGGCTCTCATCTGCAGTAATTATAGGCACTGACCCCATTATTTCAAAGAAGAAACTATTGTGAGAATAATTAAACTGATGAAGCCTGAAAGTAAATTAGGGAGAGAATTTTTAAAAGGAATTTGTAACGTCAGTACCGTGCTCTATCAGGCCAATTAAATAAGGCAGTACAAAACACCATATGGTACTGCAAAGTGCAGATCTAAAGGAGGCCTGAAGGCATACAGCAATCCAAAATATTTTAGGTCTCCCAAACTAGGATTTGACTGGCATGGCTTGATCAGTGGGATTTCTTGGTGTACCCAGGACAGTGTACCCTCTGTGGGTCCCAAGATTTTTTTTCCAACAGCTTTGTGTGTCATGATGACAACTGCCCCCCCCCCCCCCCGGGCCACTCCGCCCACCCCTATACTGCCCTACCTGTCTATATGCTACCCTAGCCTGCCCCTATACTATCTTAGCCTGTCCATATACTACCTTAGCCGGTCTATATACTGCCCCAACCTATCTATATACTACCCTAGCCTGCCCATATACTACCCTAGTCTGCCGCTATACTGCCCTTACCCGCCCCTATTCTGCCCTTGCCCACCCCTTGGAATTGAACATAATAGTATATCATATCATTTTGCATTCTGTATATACAAGGTGTTGTTGCATGCATGTAAATCTAACTTCCTGATAAATTTAATTTTAGTTTTAATTATCATTATCATAAAATAATGGATGCAGGGGTCTTTTGGTGGGCGAGATTTTTTTTTTTGGGGGGGGGGCAGCATTTCATTCTTGGACCCATGTAGCACAATGTCTTGGGCCAGCCCTGGGTGTACCTCCTCTTTGCAGACCTTTGGAGACTCATGGACTAGTCTGGAGTACTACCCTTATATCATCACTACTGTACTTGGAGTCATATGTTACTGTAACTGGAGAAGAAGGTGGGTTGGTCATGTAAGCTTGATCTCACCTTGCAGCAATTACAACTAACACTTTAGCAGCACCTGAGTAACAGTCTCTGCTAAGTGTGTGTTTAAGGTTTACTCAAAATTCATAGGTGTTTAGTGCCTAGACATAGAAGTATTTTAGCTTGTAAGGGGGTCACCCTACTAAGACAGCTCATTTTCAATTTTTCTGTAGGCAAAGAAGTGTAGATGCAAACTTGAATGCTGGTTAACAATTTATTCTAGGACACGACAGGATAGGAGGAGGTGGAATAACCAAATTCTCAGGGGATTCGTACTCCTCCACTAGTTAGTGGGTCTCAGATCCAGGACCAGGAGTATCACACAGCATCAACTGGAGAGCAGCATCCACAAAACAAGAGGTTATAGCGCTCTATCATTGCAATGATGACACTAGCATAGGACACAATTAGGCTCACTTGGTCTCCAGGCACAGCCGGCTTACACAGAGGGGTGATACCATCTAGGCCAGGGCTCCATTTCTGACAAAGGAAGGAGGAGGTCAAATAATCAGCACATCCTTCTCAACCCCTCAAGAACATGAACGGTATCCCAATTGTCCACTTGTGTTGTCGCCCTTGTTATATGGGCCCCTGGTTGAGTCCTAAAGAGGCTGTGCCAACACACAGTGTTCTGGTATAGTACACAATTATAAGGAAGTCTGTCTTGTCAAAGCCTGGTCCAACCAACTGATGACAACAACTCATCAAGGGTTGACCAGCTGAGAAGACGGAAAATTCCGAGCAACAAAACTCCTGACTAAAGTCCCTGGAACTTCCTCAACAGAGCGACTAACAGGAATTGTTAAACTGAAAGTGCCTGAGCACCAAAGACCAGAAAAGAACTTGCACAATTATAAAACACTTCTCAGCAAGCAGGGGTTAGGAAATACATCTCCACATTACATAACTATACTTGTCCGAACATCTATTTATAGGTGTTTTGGTTATTCTCATATGATGATTACCTGTTAAACTGGGATTTTTATATCTGGCTGTATATGAGAACTGGTTTCAACAAGAGCGATTTTTCATATGTGGTATTCCACATAGGAATACAATTAAAAGCTATAAATAATAAGAAAAGAGTTTTTAAATATAAAAATTAAGGAACACTATCATTGTTTAAATGTTAGGCTCCATACACACTGGGCTTATGCCAGTTCCCTTGGCAGAAAAAATGTTCATATAGAGCATTTTTTGCACAGAGTTTAGATGAGTTTAGGAGAGTTTTGCATTTTTTTCTGCCAGAAAGCTCCAATCAGAAACACAAACCAGAAGGGTTTTTTTTCCTGCCTCTAAACATTGAGCTTAAAATATGCCTGTAATTGTTCTAATGTGCATGGACACATAAGATAACATTGAGCTGCTTCTACAGGCAAAACGCAAAACTCCTGTAGTAGTAGCGATTTTTAAGCCAGGGTGCATGGAGCCTTACACAGAATATAACAGAATATGTAGAAAGGAAATCAAGTCCTAAAAAATTCAAAAAGAATGACAGATCGCAAAAGAGGGTAGCTTGCCGCCCCCCTCCCCCCCCACAATAAAAACCACCAGCCCCCACTGGCCCCAAATGATCCACAATGGGTCAAAATTGATATGATCCAGAAATACTTAGACAGAATAAAGGTGAATAAAGGGATTTTGGGATGTGGAATAGACTCCCTCAAGAGTTGGTTCTGGTCAGCTCAGTAAATTGCTTTAAAAAAGGCATGGATTCTTTCCTAAATGTACATAATATAACTGGGTACTAACATTTATAGGTAAAGTTGATCCAGGGAATATCCGATTGCCTCTTAGGGGATCAGGAAGGATTTTTTTTTCTCCATACTGGCCAAAATGGATCGTTCTTTGCTGGGGTTTTTTGCCTTCCTTTGGATCAACTGTGGGTATAGGATCATGAATATAAGACTGTATACATTTTTTCCCTTTTATTGGTTGAACTAGATGGACCGGTGTCTTTTTTCAGCCAGACTAACTATGTAACATCGGGAAAGGAGATCCATACGATGCACATCGAATAGCAGACCCATGGGGATAGGAGTTGTGAGTAAGAATGCCCTCTGAGGATGTGTCAAAATGCCCTCTGCATGAAATGCATTAGGGCCGGATTACAAGCTGACGTTACACTGCCATTTCTGGGGATCAGAATTGGTGGCCATCTTAGTAAGCGGATTTGAGTTGTTGTTTTTATATGCCATGTTACCCTTCTGTGCTCCAGGCTGTGAGTGGTTTATTTTCCCCATCTGTGTACATCCTCTGCTGTCCATTGCCCATGCTGGCTGCAGCTGAATAATACAGGCAGTGACCGGCTACACAGCCATTGTCACAGTTTTCTTGCAGCAGCAAGGGGCCATGTCTGTAAATCTATATACAGAGACATAGGCTCGATGTGCCATGGTGTACCTGTATCTCTAATAGAGAAAAAGTTAGATACAAACTAACCACACCAGCACAATCTGCTTCCATGCATAGCATGGCCAGTTTGGAAAGTAAATGAAAGGGACTGGCAGGATCACCAGTATCTGAAGGCACAAAATGAAACATAAGAGGATACTCTTTATGACAAAGGGATATCATTATAGACACAAGTATGCTATAATCATTTTCTTTCATAATAAGGGTAACATACACTTTAACCCTTGGATAAGACAATCATGGGGTCAACTCTAGTTTACAACCGATAATGAAATCTGCTATTACAGTACAGACAGGGTTAGTTGTTAAAGGAAGCATAGATGGGTTTTTCAGTCCTGGAGTTTTCAGAAAAAAGTGTTTAAAAAGTTAGGAAGCAATTTTTAAATATTTTTGCTATGTGAATTGGAGCATGTAACAAATATAACATAGGTGTTATTGGCTGCGAAAGTGGAAACACGCTTAAAAGAAGAATTTCATTAAAGCACTTGAGGGCTACTTAGCAACCAGCCACTATTAAGAAAGAAAATACTTTGGTTAGAAGTGCATAATATATATCATGGTATACAGAGTGCAACAGTTAGGAATAACTGTGCATCTTACATTACTGATCATTGGAAGGAAAAAAGATGCTTCAGCAATGGTAGTTAGTGGGGGGAAAAATGCACTGCTGTTTGTTGGTCAGTGGGAGAAAAATATGCCCAGAATCACTTTTACTGGTTATTAGGAGAACATTGAAATGCCTCACTGATGGTGTTCAGTGGAAGAAAAAAAATGCCCTACTGTTGGTGGTCAGTGGAAGGAAAATGCCTGGCATCATTGGTTAGTGGGAGAAAAATTCCCAGTGCTAGCATGCGAAAATTTTCCAGTGTCATTGGGTAGCAGGAGGAAGTAAAATACCTCAATGTTAGTGTGTCACAACTCCAATAGGGGTCTGGTGACAGGTGCATACCACTGGAGTGTGAATCACACCAAAGTAGTGAGCGCACCACAAGGTTGTGAACCTAAGGCTGACTGCTGCTAAGCAGTACCGGCTGATACGGGAAGAGGGCCCCCTAGAGCACGGACACGGAAACTCAGGGAGCTAGTGCATCGGTTTCCCCAGGGCGTGGAATCTAAGAGCCAGTGGGTGTTCACCAGAGCCTCTAGTGGTGAGGATGGATTTGGCTGCAACTGGATCCAGGTCGCGACCCCCAGGGTCCCCTAGCTCTCGCTTGGCTGGCCCCTGGTAGAGGGGAAGCAGCAGCACAGGAACAGTAAGAATAGTCAGAGGAATAGCAAAGGGTCAGGGCAACCAGAAGACAGGAGAAACCGAAGACAAGCCAAAGATCGAGGTAACAGGCAGAAAGGATAGTCAGACAAGCCAAGGATCAGAACACGGATAAGACTAAGAGCAACCAAAGGAGACAATCACAGACACAAATCGAACACGGACAAACGTTGATCAGCAATGCAGCCTTGTACTGCCAGGCTTATATCCTGTTACCAATTAAGGCCTGGGGTGGAGACCAGCAGAGCAGGACCTACAAAAGCACACAGGTGAGCGAGGCCCGGCCTCTAACTGGACACAGGCAGCAAAGGTAAGCAACAAATAACACATGTTTTAGCTGGTTACATGATATAGTGGGAGAGAAAACGGCGGCACTGACATCAGTAGCCAGTGGAATGAAAAAATGCCCTGGTGTCAGTGGTGGGATAGAAAATCATTCCCCCCTAACATTCAAACCATAGATTAGCCCCCATTAACACTTAGACCTCAGATCAGTTGGCCCTAACAATTAGACTTCAGATCATCCCTTCAGATTTCAGGCCAGTCCATCTTAAACTCATCTTTAGGACTCATACACATGGGCATATTAAAAAAACAAGCTGTAACGTCGGGACCAACGTCAGAAAAAAATGGCGTCAAAAACACAATTTCATCTGCGTTTTGCATTGACGTTAATGCGTGTTTTTGAGTGTCAGCACTACGTCGCATGTTGTTTGAAAAGACATCCCTCTGCTATTTTTGAACCTGAAAATTCAGACGCTAAAAATGCCGGTTAACTGTGCTAAGGCGTTAATGTGCGTAAGTGAGCGTTTTGTAGGCTCAGCGTCAAAAACGCTCTAATGCTGCAGCTTCAGAATGCGCTGGCCGTGGGTTCTGCTTTCAGCTCACAAACGCCGACGCTATCTACAGCTCAAAAACTTCAGCGTTTGTATGAGGCCATTGAATAACATGGAGAGCTGCAAAAATGCTCTAAAACGCGGCTGTAAAAAACATCCCTGTGTATGGGACCTTAAACCCTGGATTAGTCCCCCTATTATTTAGACCTCAGTTCAGTCCTTTTTAAGGCCCCAAATCAGCCCCTTTCCCTTAAACTCTCCCTCAGACCTCAGATCAGTCCCCTTTAAACTACTTTGAAGACCCAAGATCAGCTCCTCTTATCAGATCTTAGATTAGCCTTCTTCCTCTACCACCCTTTCGGACCTCATACCCCTGTGGCGTTTCACAGCTATACTAGATGTCCCTTGTGGCTCTAAGTTGACCAGAAACAGGAATTGGAGATAATGTTTCCCCACTATCCTGTATTTTCCTTGGTCAGATACTAGCATTGGGTGCAGGAACGCTTCTTCTGGAACCCAATGCTGGGACACTGGGTGGGTTCACAGGACCCCAGGACTTGGTTCAAATCCCAGGACATTGCCACAGAATCAGAATGATTGGGGGTTTGGTTTTACAGACATATACATTAGGTATAGTTTAGAAACCATTAAACCCAAAGTCTGCCGTTGACTTGGCTTCAAACAATTAAGCACCTGGACAAAGCCCACTTAAGCAATGGTGGACACAACTTGCACATATTCCTTCTGTTGGGAAGTGATTCAATGAGGTCAGAATTGTAAGTCATAAGTACTTATAAATGACATATATTGCTGGTCTGCATTAATAAATAAAAATGAAATCGTCCTTCACTAAAGTGGCAAAAGAATATTTGGGAGGTTGTTACAAGACTTCAAAGAGGTGCAAGAACTCTATACTGTGCCAAAGAGCTCAAATGACACAGTTGCTCAGTATAATGTGTTATTTCTGACATTTCAATGAACTGCCATTTCCACTCATGTTAAAATTGCAGCCTTCCTTTCTAGAAGAGGCACTGATGGGTAGCTTAACATTGCTGATTTTACACAGACATGTATGTCCTCATTTAGACAATTCCCAAAAAATAAGTATGCCTGCTGCTCCAGGCATCTGTCAGGTTATTCTTCATTATTGGTTTATTCCTCACAGAACCCTGAAAATTGCAATGTTAGCAAAACGTCAAATATTCACTGTAATTTTATGATGAGAGGATCCTTCCTGTCTTGTTCAATAAACTCATTCAGAAACCTTGGACCACTAAGTCCACATGAATAAATTCCTGACATATCGTAATAAACAGTAACGGTTTTATTTATCAAAAGAGATTATACTTTTACCATTAAAAAAATGTAGCCCTTAAAGTAGCACTGTACTAAACAGCCAGAATGTTTTTTTAGCCTAGCACACTGAGCACAATAAAATAAACAATTTCTTAACCACTTCAGCCCCGGAAGGATTTCCCCCTTTAGGACCGGAGCCCTTTTTGCAATTCGGCACTGCGTCGCTTTAACTGAAAATTGCGCGGTCGTGCGGCGTTGTACCCAAACGAAATTTGCGTCCTTTTTTTCCCACAAATAGAGCTTTCTTTTGGTGGTATTTGATCGCCGCTGCCTCATTTCTGGTCGCCGCTATAAACAAAAGAAAAGTGACAATTTTGCAAAAAAAACACAAATTTCTTACTTTTTGCTAAAATACAAATCCCAAAAAAAAATATAAAAAAAATTTTTTTCATCGATTTTGGCCAATTTATATTCTTCCTCATATTTGCGATAAAAAAAAAAAATCGCAATCGGCATTTATTGATTGGTTTGCGCAAAAGTGGTCGCGTTTACGAATGATGAGAATTCATTTCTGGGTTTTTTATTTTTTTTTTATTTTTTACTAGTAATGGTGGCGATCTGCGATTTTTAGCGGTACTGCAATATTTCAGCGGACATGTGGGAACATTTTGACACTTTTTTGGGACCATTGGCATTTATACAGCGATCAGGGCTATAAAAATGCACTGATTACTGTGTAAATGCCATTGGCAGTGAAGGGGTTAACCTGCAGGGGGCGCTGTAAGGGTTAACTGTGTTCCCTGGGCGTGTTCTAACTGTGGGGGGGCTGCCCTAGCAGGGGAAGGGAAGTGATCACACCTTCCGTGTAGAGGAAGGCTGTGAATCACAGCCCTTCCCCCTTCACAGAACGGAGGTCCGTGTTTACTTACACGGACCTCCGTTCTTTCACTCCGGGGGGTGCATCGCGGGTGGCCGGCGGCAATCGAAGCCGCGGCACCCGCTCCCTGGCCCTCCCAGGACACAGTGAGTGGGCGCGATCTCGCAGCCGCCGTCATATGATGGCGATTTGCGCAGGAGCACCACCTTCTCGCCATCAATTGCCGATTGACGGTCGGCAAGCGGTTAAAGTTCTTTCCCCAGCACTTGCAGTTTACAACTTTCTTCTGGCTCCTGCTGTCTCAGTGTTGCTATTCTTAACTTCCAGTCTTCATAGGAATGAGGTAATGGTGGACAGTGCAGCCCTGAGCCACTCTGGTAGTTTGGAGAAGGGAGAGGGGAGAAGGAGAGAGGAGCAGAGGGCATGCCTTGCCATCCTAGGCCATGTAGCTGTGGTTTTCTATTGGTGCACACAGTGTAGGGAGATACAACTCTAGTCCATGCATGCAAGGGTGG
>BLSH010010555.1:226939-247481 GCA_018402905.1 Glandirana rugosa | reverse complement strand
CCCGTACACAAAACGGATGTTTAAAACTACGACGTCTTCAAACCTTGTTTTAAAATGATTTTGTTATTGAGATTGGGTTAATTAAAATATCCTTTGGACCTCAGAAATGGTTACGGCAGGTAGATGTCTAACTTGAGAAGATTCGTGATGTCGAAAACGAAGGTTACTGATCTCGAACTGAACGGGAAGGTGCTGACGGTGCAATTAGACAATCATGTCATACATAGACTCGAATAGCGGTCTCGAAGACTCGAAATACTGGTCACTAACCGGTCACGTAGTACACTGGGTCGGAGACATATTCGACCTCAGTGCATCACGACGTACAGTGTACTAGAGTCCGATCAGATCCCTCTCCTGCAGGATGAGATGTTATTAGATCTGCAATCTGTCCCTAAAAGCAGTAGTAGTAGTAATCTCTACCTAGTCCACAATCAGATCGATGAGATGTTATTAATATTATATCTGAAATCTGTCCCTCACAGCGCTGGCAGCATCCTCTCCCTAGACTAGCCTGAGATCATGTGACATGCAGCACTACGTGACTCCAGCTTATACAGAGGCTGGGTCACATGATGCACTGGCCAATCACTGGTCATAAAGCTCAGAAGCTCTGGCGATAAGCTCAGATACATACTGTACTAACAGATTAACGTGGCAGTCGTGGAAGGGCAAGTCAAGCTCTAGTCATTGGAAGCAAAAGCTGTAGTGCTTAGAAGAGTTCAATCTGTAGATGGACGGCATTGGTAAAGACTCCAGGTTTCCTATAAAATTAATTGGGTTAGAGTTATTGTTTTAGTAAAATTTTGTTCCAAACTTCTGCAGCATCAAAATTTGTAGGCAAAACACATGCCCTTGGCAAACATTTATTCATTCTTCTGTCATTCCAGATAAAAAAAAACTGATCATCTGCACTTCTCTTACCAATTTGCTAAATAAAGCTGTCTCTACATCCAGCCAGTTGTCTATCACAAGATTTAAAATAAGTTATTATGTTGTCATGTTAGTTTGAGTCTGCTTGGGACTGTCAGGTTCTCTGCAAAAAGAGTCTCATTCACACATTTGTGTTTTATGTGCATTTTAGCTGCGGTGCCTTAAAAGAATCTTATCTTTGATAAGCTTTCATCAAAAGGCACTTTCTATAGAGTTTAATGGTAACACATATAACACGCATGTAATACATGCTAAAAATGCAGTATGTGAACTGGCCCTTAGAATCAGTTTACCATCTGGGAGTTACACAATGACCCACTAAAGCCCCATACACATGGGCAGAATGTCCGGAGACATTTGCTGGTACAAAAAATATAGGCCAACATTCTGCCCGTGTGTATGTCGGTCTGTCTGACAGAAGCCAGCCGTTTGGCCGGCTTCTGTCAGACGTGCATGCTGGAAAATCAGCAGCTGGCCAACTCCCAATCAGTGCTCTCAGCTAATGGCAGACAGCGCTGATCAGAGTGTTCTGGCGGGGGGCGTCCCCCTGTCAGAACCAAACAGCTCAGTGGGGGAGATCGCTGGACTAACCTCACATGGTTAGTACAGTGTCTCTGACCGGAGTTGTCAGTGTGTACCAGGCTTAACTAAATGCCAGACGGAAGGTTTTCCAGCAAATAAACTCATTTGTCAGCAGTGGCGGCTGGTGAAATTTTAGGATGGGGGGTGCCAGACCCCGCCCTTCCTTTTTGACCCCTCCCACTTCTCATAAGCCCCATCCCTTATAGTTTCCACCCCTTGTGTCAAGAGTATACAGCCCAGCATCACCAGATAGGGTATACAGCATCACATATAGGGTATACAGCATCACCAGATAGGGTTATACAGAGTCACCAGATAGGAGTATACAGAGCCCCAGATAGGGGTATTCAGAGTTACCAGATAGCAGTATACACTTACAGAGCACCAGATAACAGTATACAGAGTCACCATATAGTAGTATGCAGAGCCCCAGATAGCAGTATACAGCACCCCAGATAGCAGTATACAGAGCCCCAGATAGCAGTATACAGAGTCACCATATAGCAGTATACAGAGCCCCAGATAGCAGTATACAGAGCCCCAGATAGCAGTATACAGAGTCACCATATAGCAGTATACAGAGCCCCAGATAGGGTATACAGTCACCAGATAGGGTATACAGAGTCACTTACCCCATCTAATAGCACTGTGCAGAGCTCGGCTTGCGGACAACATGCTGAAGTGGATGGTCTGCGGCGCGGGAGTCGGTACTGAAACCCGGCGGAGTGCTGCGCCTGCATGAGTAATCACACAGCCAGCACGTCCACCACAGTCCCGCCCACGCCCACAGCATCCAATAACAGTCAGTCACTGGCTCTGGGCAGCCACTCAGACTATGTGTGTGCGCCTATTCAGCGCACATACATAGTCTTTTATGACTGACCAATCAGCTCACTACTTGCTGTCAACAGACAGCAAGGAGCCGAGAAAAAAAAAGTCAATATACCAGCGCCTCCTGTAGGGGTCGGGCTGACTTTTTTTTTTCTTGTCAGCGGCGGGGAGGCAGCGCCCAAGCGCCCCTTATTGACCGGCCGCCGCTGTTTGTCAGCAAACAAAACCTAATTAAATCTTACCAATATTTTAATAAAAAACACAGGTCTCAGCATTACATACATTTGACTAAATATGAACAAGACACAGGCAAGAGTTATAGTGTATTTCCACTTTTGCAGCCAAATTGGAATAACACCCACTTTTCTTTTCTTACATGTCATTTACAAAGCATAACTTCAAGAAAATATTAAAAAATTGCAGCTTACCTATATATAGTTAGTCCGGTTGAAAAAAGACACAAGTCCATCTAGTTCAACCAAAAAAAAAATGAAAAATTATATATAACCATACAATCCCTTATACAATGCTTCACCCACAGTTGATACAGAGGAAGGCAAAAAAACCTCAGCAAAGCATGATCCAATTTGCTATAGCAGGGGGAAAAATTACCTCCCGATCCCCCAAGAGGCAATCGGATTCACCACGGATCAACTTACCTAAAAATGTTAGTACCCAGTTATATTATTTACATTAAGGAAAGAATCCAGGCCTTTTTTAAAGCAATCTACCGTGCTGGCCAGAACCACATGTGGAGGGAGTCTATTCCAAATTTTCACAGCTCTAACTGTGAATAAACCTTTCCGTATTTGGCCACCTGTCCTTTGTGATGACCTTAAAATAAATAACTCCACACCAAGTTCACTATATGGACCACTTATGTATTTGTAAATGTTGATCATATCCCCCCTTAATCTCCCCTTCTCAAGAGAGAATAAATTCAGTTCCTCTAATCTTTCCTCATAGCTGAGCTCCTCCATGCCTCTTATTAATTTGGTTGCCCTTCTCTGCACTTTCTCCAATTCCCCGATATCCTTTTTGAGAACTGGTGCCCAAAACTGAACTGCATATTCCAGATAAGGTCTTACTAATGATTTGTACAGGGGCAAAATGATGTCTATCTCTGGAGTCCATACCTCCCATAAAAGAAAGGATTTTGCTTGCTTTGGAAACAGCAGCTTGGCATTGCATGCCATTATTAAGCTTATGGTCTACCAAAACATATAGATGCTCTTTTCTGGAACTTCCAGCAAGGAACAATTCTATTAGTTCTCTTTGTTATCAGGGGGATCTGTGCTAGCCATAATTAAACCTTTATGTACTGTGCTGGCAGATATCATCTTATTAGTTGTAATTGATTTGAACACTGTCTACACTTTACAAATGGTAAAGCCCTGGTAGTGTCCGACGTGTCCATATCAAGCAATGCAGCATCATATGAGGCGATTGGTACTGCTATGTTCCTTGGCTACTGAATAAGTTGGGGACACCTCAAGACCCGCATACATCCTTATTATTATCCCTGAGGATACAAGTTCATCTGGCCCTCTAGTGAAATTGGGGTCAGATGGGGAGGTGAGAGACCATGCTAGCCGGTGAAGGGATTGCACTTTGATGTGTTTCTATGCACTTTGGTGGCTCTACCCGCATGATGATTCCTCCTTCAGCTTTCTATCAGGATTTATATATGGACTGTGTGTGGACTTTTGCTGCTTAGTGTGTACTGATTTTTGCGCTGCATAATTTTGGAATTCATAAGCTCTTACAGTCACCCATGACTCCTTCTCCTCAGAAACATCATAAAGTTAATACAATGTATATACTATATATATATATATATATATATATATATATATATATATATACACTGTATGTGTATAGTGTGGGCCGTGGGCGATTAGCTCGCGGGGATCAGCTTTCCGGAGGAACAGAGTCACCATGCAGGCAGTTTTCCTTAAAAATCTGGCGGCTTGCCAGGCTTATTAATAAAGTAAGGTTTCCAGGTAAAAACAAAACATAAAAATAAGTCCTTGCTGTCCGGCGCTAAACTAAATGTAGCCATGTACTCCCTCGAGAGTGGCTGGTAGTAGTGGTTCACCTGATAACTGACCTCAATTGCACCATAAATCACACATCCGGAGACACTGACCAGGCCGGTTCTTGTTTTTGTTGTTTTATTAGGGGAAATAACTTGGATGGGGATAAGGGGTGACTGTGGGATGCCCCATAAATTATAGTACAAAGATCTCATATACAAGGCTGTATATGCATGCTTCGCTGCAGACTCTCCCTCTGCAGACCATTGCTCCTTTCAACTCTCCAGCACTTCATTTGCTGACCATTACTCTGCAGTTCTTTTACCACTCAGAACTTCTTTACTTTACACTTCTTTGCTTCTCTCGCAGACTATCCTCTTCCAGGTCCCATCAACCTGCTCTTTGGTAGTGACTCTCCTTTCCCTTGACTGGATCCCAAGGCTCCCACAGACTGTCCACCATTCCTCTCCCAGCCTGCTCCAGCACTTTCTATTCTAGTCCCAGGGACTGCCACTCACCGCACCGGTGGATACTTTAAAGTTTCTCACTCATCCTGTAAGCCCCAAAGTCACCCTCCCCAGACTGGGGGGACCCCCCGGGTAGGGGCCTGCACCACAGCGCCTCTGCTACATCTCCAGACTTCCACCCGACACTACTCCTCCCAGATTGGACTGACTCTGAGTATTTAAGGAGGCATGCCCCCTGCCAACCCTGCTTGGGGATTGGTCAGGGCTCCCTAGAACACTCCAGATGGCTCCACCCATCTTCCAGCTCTCTGACCAGAAAACCTTCTCCAGGTTTATATAAAGAAGTGGGAGGTTCTGGTGACCTCACCTGTTAAGTTCACCCAATCCTCCCTGAGCTTCTCCTCCCAGCCCAGGTCAAAAGACACATTACAGTCAGGCCTGACTAAATTTACCTCTCCTAGCCAAAAACCCTGCTAGAAAATGCATCTATACTATGGGGGTGCTACATAAAGAATACATTTTCCTCACTATATGGTGTGGAGCTGGCCCAGACACCCACAAAACATAAGCAAAAAGGCAAACCTTGTATTTCAAAGTCCCAGACAGACACAGAGCTCCCTCAGATCCCTCTCTCTGAGTTTCAGGCCAGAGCTCTAGTGAGATCTCTTCCTGGTCATTAAATGCAGCTGAAGAGGGGTTTGGGTGGACCAGAAACTCCGGGCCGTAACCAGCTCTGCCACGGTGGCTGGAAAAACCCGGGTCGGACTCTCACTAGTCCACTCCAAGTGCATGCATACGAGGCGACAAATATCGCCCGTCCTTTATCGCGCCTTGCATAACGCCACAATATATATATGCACACACATTTAGACATGCTGTGAGAATAGGACAAACATACAGTGGAGTTTTCTCAAATATGATTGCAAAAGTAGAAATACCCCTTCAGGAACCATTGTACTACATGCCTCCTACCTACTGTAAAGCACCTACTCTGGAAAAATGTGCAGAAAGGAATAAAATTTGACCAAACCTATTTGGAGGTTATCCTCATATGCATCTAGTACTAAAATCAAAAAACAAAATAGTAACAGTTCAATCAATATATAACTAAATGAAATGGGAGACAATGGGATGATTTACTCGGGGCAAATAGGCTGTTCACTTGGCAAACAAAGTCGCACTTTGCAAGGAGATTTTCCCCCAGAGCTTAGTGAATGATGCTGCTGACTTCCATCATCCAATTATGTGCAAGCAAATTGCTGTAGTTTTAATCCCACACGTGATTGGATATTCTTTGCAAAGAGAAATTTCACCAAATCTACTAAGCACTGGGGAAAATTCCATTGCAACGTGAACAGCCTACTTACTTTAAGTAAATTAATGCCAATGTGCTGTTATATTTCCAATCTGCTTGTAAAATATTAATTAAAGTAATAGAAAAAGAAAAGATTGAAACTTGTGCTCAGTGTATGGGACTGCAGCACTCAGAAATGTCTGAATACAGGACATAAAAATTTTTAAAAAAATCAAAAAACATGGACATGAATAATACGAGCAAAGCATAAATACATATGTGCCAAATAGCCTAAAAATGATGTTAAAAAGTCCACTAGACTCAAGGTGCTTTAAGTGACATTCACAAAAATACAGAATAAGTGCTTCCAGCGTTCAGGTGCCGCTTCCCCATGCACAGTCTCTTGCCAGAGAAAAGATCATAGAGCGTTTAAAAATTACTGAGGGTCCCAGCAATCAGCTCTAGTATGATAGCAAATGATGGCCTGTGTGCAAGTTGACGTCACAGAGCAGCTCCATTTGACACGTTTCCCCTGAATCGGTGTCCTCAGTAAAGGAGATTGGGATTTATTGGGATAAAAGCTACTGGGATATCAGCACAGGTATATCTTTGCTCCCAGTAAAGGAGACTCACACGTCAGCTGGTCATTCAGTGGCGCTGTGTATGCTCTGTACCATTGTTACATGACTTTCTGTTGCACCTTTTACAGTAAAGGTGACCAGCGATAGATGTTGCTGTCTTTACAGCTTACCAATCATATTGCTACCCCTAGCATCGTGACACCAGCTGGTTAACACTATAAGGACAATGTGAGGAATTAAAGTGATACTAAAGTCTGGGGTTTTTTTGGTAAAAATAACAAACATGGTATACTTACCTGCTCTGTGTAGTGGTTTTGCACACAGCAGCCCAGATCCTCCTCTTCTCGGGTCCCTCTTCAGCACTCCTGGCCCCTCCCTCCTGTTGAGTGCCCCCACAGCAAGCAGCTTGACATGGGGGCACCCAAGCTCAGCCTCGGCTCAGTGTGTCAATTCAGGCATCAAGCAGTGCCCCCCCTCTATTTTGGCTCACTAATTTTGATTGACAGCAGCAGGAGCCAATGGCGCTTCGTCGCTGTCTCAGTCAATGAGGAGGGAGAGTCCCAGACAGCCGACTCTCTCGTGCAACATCGCTGAATCGAGATGGGCTCAGGTAAATATTAGGGGGGGCTGAGGGGGGCTGTTGCAAGCAGAAGGCTTTTTATCTTAATGCATAGAATGATTTAAGATAAAAAAACTTCTGCCTTTACAACCACTTTAAGTAATGAGCACCCTAATGGACAGTGCTCATGTCACCAGGAATTTAGGTGGGCACTACAAGAAACAGCTTCACTACAGACCAGAAGTAAGAAGTCTTGGAACCCCATTTTTCACATAACCATTGTTTGAGGTAGGAAAACGTGTATATTTTTTACTAATTTTAATTGATATAAAAATGTATTCTGAAAAATAATTGTAACAATCTCCAACCCCATCTTTATCCAAAAAATAAAATGCATTGATGTTTAAATAACTTACTTAAGGGTCAATCTTCCATAGACAATTCTAGCACTATGTAGCTCATCAATCTGAAAACAGAAAATTATCAAGGCTTAAGCCTGGTATACACTAATGGCCCATACACATAGATATGATTATCAGCCAACAACGGTCGTACAACAGCCTGTTGTCCGATAATCCGACCGTTAGTATGCACGGTTCAACAGTCAATTTCCAATTATCGTCCAAAAGAAGTTGTCTGAGAAGACTAGAAAACTTTTGTTGGCCAAAAGGCAGAACAGAAGTTGGCCCAACAAAAGGTGGAAGTGCAAACGCGCATGCTCAGAATCCAGGAAGTGTTCGGTCCTATAAACATGCGTCCATAATTCACAATTCACATTCACCTGAAATTCCTCGTTATACACTCCTAACATGTCACTACGTTCACTTTGTCGGACGATTACCTGACTACCATCAGTACGCTAGACAAAACCATGGACAGCCAATTTGGACAAAAGTTGAATGTGCCATCGTACGACAATCGGTGCGTGTGTACGAGGCTTTACAGTATTTTTTTGTTTAACCCAGCAGGATGAATTAAAAAAAACTGAAGAGCTTAAGGAGGAACCTCTGTACTAACAATCCGATGTTAGTACAACGATCTCCCCGCTGAGCTATTGTGTTCTGACAGAGAGACGGACCCCTGCTAGAACACACTGGCTGAGAGTGCTAATTGGGTGCCGTTTAGCAGACTTCCATACACACAGACCACTTGTCAATAGAAACCGGCCGATGCCACCCAACATTCGGCCCATTTGTACAGCCTTTAAGGACCATTAAATCAATTAAGTCAAGGGAGAGCAAGCTTGTAAATATTTGGTGGTTTTCCTAAATTTTTTCCAAAGATTCCATATATTAGATTCCAAAAATTGATGGTTGTGTTGATTACACCACACAATCAGAGGTGGAGCCATTGATGACTTCCAATATGAAGACAGAAAATTATCTTTACAGAATTTAAGAGAAGTGTGGCCAAATATTTTTTTAGCATTGTTTCTCTTGTGGGTCACAAAAGTGCACTTGTTCTCTCCTGTGACCCAGACTAAGCCATCAACAAGCTAAGGATCTGTTACAAAGCCACTTCGCGAGCAGTATCCTGGGATGCTGAGGCCCTGGCTTAATCCATTAGGAGAGGGGCATGCTGATAGTAGAGAGAGAAGAGACCTAGATATCAATAACTTGCCACAAATTTATAGGAGTGTTGAATTTTAAGTCTTGTTAAGTTGCTGAACATTTTCACTGGCAAGTTATACACTTGCAGAGCACTTGAAGCACAAGTTCTAGTTGACACTTTTTCAATTTGTAGCACATTTGGGGAGCAAGTCTCTAGCAAGAGCAAAGTTGCAGTGGTGAGTCTACAGCAAGAGCTCTGTAAGTCTACAGCATGAAAATTTAGCCACAGTGACCCCTGTGGTGGGATGACTTTTGCATAACATAACTGAACCGGAACTTAGAGCAGACTTGCAGAATGTTAGCAAAGATAGTTGATCTGCAGTCATGCAATGCGAACTTGCTGCAAATGTGTAACAAACTTGTGAAGCCTGGCAAGTCTAGCAATAGGTTAGCAAGTCATTTTCTAACTTGCAGCACAATTGCTTGCTATCTGGGGTTCAGAGAGGAAGCAAGCTTTCTGCCTTGGATTCAGGTTAGTGCACACTATAGTGGGATGTGCTTTGTTCATTTTTCTGAGTCTGAGGTTTACAACCACTTTAATAAATGGGGAGTTAGGCTGTTCCAAAAATCTTTATATGAAATATTAGAACCATAAAAAGAAATATTCCCATGGATCCTCAGGGACAGTCCAACCGGAAATCCTAGATATTACACTCACTACTCCAATATATTTGGATTACAGGACACAGCCATCACATGAGCAATGGTATGGCTTATAGTTTTGTTCATGAAAAACTATTTATAAGTTAAAGGATGGGGGAGTAGGAAGGTACAATTTTTTTTTGGCCGAAGATCAGCTTAAAATGGACAGGTGTTTGTTTAAACAATAGTTACTGCCTTTAGAAGCAACAATCAGGTTTCTGAAGTGGAAAATTGGAAAATTATACCTCTTTTTACAGAGCTTTTCATCAGATCTTATAAAAAGGAAAAATGATTGCGAAAAAGATTTTGGGCTGGGAAGAGAAACAGTGGGTAGCTAGGAGTTTACGACAAGATAGATATGGAGCTGCTTAAACTATCTTACAATTCTCAGAATGATTTTGTTCTCAATCATGGATCTGCCAACTTTCCCCGACTGGCCTTCTTTACACTTTCAAAGTTTGTTTATTTTACATGTCTCTTTCCTTCTGCTGTGCTTAGAGTATTCTCGCATGTGACAAATATTAAATGTCAAATCTAATGTTTCACTAATTCACCGGAGGAAACCAGAACACCTTGGACATGGAGGAAATATCTTTTCTATGAAAAAGTCTGCTGCAATTTGACAATGTAATAAGAAAATCTATTCAACCTGATTATTGCCAGTAATCAGTCTTGGCAGCTACGCTGGGAACAAAGTGATATCTTGTGAAGCCTAGGCAGTACACTTGCCAAGATGTAATTACTACAATCAATTCAGGGAATAACACTAGTGTGGAGTGGAGTGAATGGTAGAAGGCCCACTAATTATAGGGTAAGGGGGGATGGAGTTTACACTCATTTGGGAATTTTCAATGGGGTATGCTTTATGAGGATTGTATTAATTAATATGACAATTTTTAGTGATATGTGTAATTAACTTTTCTCTACAACTTTCCACTTGAGTTACCATCAGAATACATATTACAGTATTATCATCACAGGACTAAAGTTGAGGTTTCAATAAATCTGTAATTTAGGAAAAGTCTAATGGAGCAGGCCCTGGTTTTTATAGGAGGCAGGTGAGTATGTCAGCTGTCCATGCTACATGATTCATCCACTTGAGGAAAACACTAGAAGACCAAACCAAACTTCAGTTTTTATTCTTCGACCCAATAAACGGGTAGGGAGCAGATATCAGATCTTGGATACAATGTTGGGTCATAGATGTATTGGTTTGGGCTCCAGTTAAAGTGGACTCGAATTCAAAATGCTGAAGATGTATTTGCCATGTTATAGGGAACATCTAGATATATATTATTTGTGCCAAACAATCTACCTTTTGTCTCGATTTCCTCCTGAAAAGTAGCAGTGCGCTTTCTGCACCTAGACCTGCAGTCTCATTGCTGCATATAGTGATAATGAGTAAAAAGTCTCTAGCTGGGTGTCCAAATGAGTGCACCTCCACTATGGGTTATAGAAAATGCTTGCTTACCAGATCACTAGACTCCAAATTATAAGAGTCTAGACATGCTCTGAATCCTTGGTTTACCATCAACTGCATGTCTCTTCAACCTAAAGCAGAGGGAATTGCTATGATCGTTGGTTTACCTTCTACTGCATGTCTGACTCTTATAATTTGGAGTCTAGTGATCTGGTAAGCAAGCATTCTGTATAATCCACGGTGGAGGTGCACTTGGGTGAAGTTTCATACAGTATCCCATTCACTTATTTGGACACCTAGCTAGAGACTTTTTGCTCATTATCACTATTTCAAACTTTTTTGAAGCAGCACATGAACTGTTTGCACTTTGTTTTGTACTTGTTTCACTTCTTCATGATTTAGCGTGGCAACTTATGTTGTATATATGGTTTAACGCAAATTGTTCTGTTGTGGTGTTGCCAGCAGCCTTCACATATTTTGGTTAATTTATTTTATTTGTTTTCTACCTGTGCAGAAAAAACTGTGATCTAAGGAACTGCTGCCTCTGACTGCTGGCCTCATGAGATCTGGAGTGAGATTTGAAGATGTCATTCCTGCTGCTCAATGTTCTCCTTGCTGGAGAGAAAACTGTACCTGAGGATTTGCAGTGGAAAAGTCTCCCTGCTTTATTCATTCTGTGAATCTGTGGATTTCTGCACCTATCCTGTTGGTGCTGCTTAACCACTTCAATACAGGGCACTTTCACCCCCTTCCTGCCCAGGCCAAGTTTCAGCTTTCAGCACTGTTGAATGACAATTGTATGATCATGCAACACTCTACCCATATGAAATTGTTATAATTTTTTCTCACAAATAGAGCTTTCTTTGTATTTAATCACCACTGTGTTTTTTTGCTAAATAAATGAAATAAGACAGAAAATACATTTTGAACATAAAACACATTTTTCTTTGGTTCTGTTATAAAATTTTGCAAACAAATAATCTTTCTTCATACATTTATGCCAAACTGTATTCTGCTACATTTCTTTGGTGAAAATAGCCCAAATCAGTATTTATTATTTACTGCGCAGGAGAGTTATAGAGTCCACAAACTATGGTATATAAACTATCTCACAAAAGTGAGTACACCCCTCGTATTTTTGTAAATATTTTATTATATGTTCTCATGCGACAACACTGAAGAAATGACACTTTGCTACAATGTAAAGTAGTGAGTGTACTTGTATAACAGTGTAATTTTGCTGTCCCCTCAAAATAACTCAACACACAGCCATTAATGTCTAAACCGCTGGCAACAAAAATGAGTACACCCCTATGTGAAAATTTCCAAATTGGGCCCAAAGTTTCAATATTTTGTGTGGCCACCATTATTTTCCCGCACTGCCTTAACCCTCTTGGGCATGGAGTTCACCAGAGCTTCACAGGTTGCCACTGGAGTCCTCTTCCACTCCTCCATGATGACATCACAGAGCTGGTGGATGTTAGAGACCTTGCGCTCCTCCACCTTCCGTTTGAGGATGCTGTACAGATGCTCAATAGGGTCTAGGTCTGGAGACATGCTTGGACAGTCCATCACCTTTACCCTCAGTTTCTTTAGCAAGGCAGTGGTAGTCTTGGAGGTGTGTTTGGGGTCGTTATCATGTTGGAATACTGCCCTGCGGCCCAGTCTCCTAAGGCAGGGGATCATGCTCTGCTTCAGCGTGTCACAGTACATATTGCCATTCATGGCTCCCTCAATGAACTGTAGCTCCCCAGTGTTGGCAGCACTCATGCAGCCCCAGACCATGGCACTCCCACCACCACAATGCTTGACCGAAGGCAAGACACACTTGTCTTTGTTCTCGTCACCTGGTTGCCGCCACAAACACTTGACACCATCTGAACCGAATAAGTTTATCTTGGTCTCATCAGACCACAGGACATGGTTCCAGTAATCCATGTCCTTGTCTACAGCAAACTAGTTGCACTTTCTTGTGCATCACCTTTAGAAGAGGCTTTCTTCTGGGAGAACCATGCAGACCAATTTGATGCAGTGTGCGGCCTATGGTCTGAGCACTGACAGGCTGACCCCCCCACCCCTTCAACCTCTGCAGCAATGCTGGCAGCACTCATACATCTATTTCCCAAAGACAACCTCTGGATATGAAGCTGAGCATGTGCACTCAACTTCTTTGGTCGACCTTAGTGAGAAATCACATGACACCGGGGAGGGAAAATGGCTAATTGGGAAAAATGTGGGCATTTTTACTTAGGGGTATACTCACTCTTGTTGCAGGTGGTTTAGACATTAATGGCTATGTGTTGAGTTATTTTGAGGGGCAGAAAATTTACACTGTTATACAAGCTGTACACTCAATACATTTCATTGTAGCAAAGTGTCATTTCTTCAGTGTTGTCACATGAAAAAATATAATAATATGTTTACAAAAATGTGAGGGTGTACTCACTTTTGTGAGATATGGTATATCTGAAAATTGATCAGTCCTAATGGCCTATCTTATATCTTCAGGACCGAAAACGCCAAGAAAGTACAAATATTCCCCAAATTACCACTTTTTGGAATGTAGACAGTCCAAGGTACTTAGTAAGAGGCATGTCACGTTTTCTTTTGCATACTGTCACCAGTGCAGTACAGAGTCAGCATATAACTGATGTGATCAAGAAAACTGACTAGTGACAGTATTTAAAAAAAAGAAAAATTCATAATCTTTTTACGTTTGTTTTATATTATTTTTATTGTTTTTTTTTTCTTTTTTTATGATTTTTTTTAACATACTGTGACCAGAGCAATAACGTTTTACCATATTAACACTATACTACTCTGGGTAAAAGATCATGATCTTTTTTTGTCATTATGATTGCTTATACCAGTGAATTTCACTGGTATAAGCAACCATTTTTACTGAGTGAAATTGATTCATTCCGTGTGCGTTGTTGTTATTAGCTGTAATTGACCACAGCTAATCACATAATACAGATGGGCCCTGTCTGTACCATGTGATCACTGTGACCAATCACAGCTAGCAACACAATTGTACACAATGAATGTCATGAATCAAAGCCATTCATTGTTTACAATTGTCAAGTGATCTGCTGTGATTGGTCACAGCGATCACATGGTACTGGCAGCCGTCTGGTACACTGATCAGTCATCGGCTGTAGGTGGCAGCTGACACTGCAGCGCTGCCCCATGGCGATGCACAAGGGGTGTTCCAGGAGGACATCATATGGCGTCCACCTGGAAAAACAAAAGTCCTATGAAGCTGTCACTTGACAATAGGCTGGGCGGGAAGTGGTTAATTATTCTTCCATCAGTCATCAGAGCTACAGTCATCAAGATAGCAACTCTGATATGAGCAACCAAAATTCTGCCTCTATCAAAATAGCCACCTCCATACAGAGACATGCTGCAGAAACAAGGTGGGAAGTAATGGGGAAAAGACTAGCCACAGGGACACCATGGGCAATACTAGAGACTAGTCATTTGCCCTCTGCCTGCCTTTATGTGGGCACAGCTTCCCCAGTTTTGGTCCTCTTTAATGCTTATGTGGGTGCAATATATATTGCATTTTTTGGGGCCTGTAATTAACTAAGTAACTAAGGGTGTTGGAGAACCCCAGTTCTTTTGCTCAAATTCCCTAATTCTATTTCAGCTGTATATGTTCCTCATTTAATATTCAGTGCAGGATTACCAAATAGTCAGATGCCGTTTAACTGCCCCATGATGACAGATCAAAATAACATTGATTTGATCTTGAAAGAAAATAACAATGAAGCTTTCTTAAATAGTTTACAAATGATAGAAAAATGAATCAACTCGAAGAAATGAAAACTTTACATTAAAGACTATATATAGAAAATACTGTATTAATATAATGTTCTAATAAAAACATAAAGTACATACACCATAGACATCAGGTTCACATTACAATGTATCACTTAAATGATTATCTTCCTTTAGCTGTCAGTTTGTAAAATATTTTGGTGCAACCTATGTATGTGTAATGTACAGTAGTAATGGTCATCTCCATCTAGTGGCCAGTGAGCACACTACTTAGTTCAATCATATTCCACTAGAGTGCATGCAGGAGAAACCTCCAGACACCTGCAAGGGGGCCCCAAGGTTTCGACTGTCTAGGGGCCTCCACAGAGTTTAATCTAGCAAGGACTATATTTCACAATAATTAAAGTGGATGTGTAGCCACAAATTTTTCAAATCACGTGTATAGTGGGGAGGAATTGGATACTTTGACAATTTTTATTGCTGTGGGTCCAACCCTCTAGTGAGATATCCCCTCTCTATATGTCTTGATGACCATTGTCATTGGTTAAGATGGCCCCGCTTGTAATATCATCAACATAAGGTTATCTTTTTGGACAAGTTATTTAAATTTTTAAAACCGATTTTAAAAATATTTTGAATTTTAAGAATGTTTTTCTTTTTTTTTTTTCCAAGGAATTTTAAGAATGTTTTTCAACTGTGGCATACATATTATAATTCTCAGTTCTCATGATCAGAGCTGCAAATATCTTATTCCCGACATCCCCAGGTGGATTACAACCATCATATTAGACTAAAGGCACAATCACATTTCCTAGTATTCAGGTATCTGAGTGCTGAGTAGTGTATCACTACTTTCACTAGAATGTTTCCTTTAAAGGAGAAGTGTGGGGATCAAAAAAGACAAAACATTCATACTCACCTCTATGGCTGAAGCATTGCGTTGGCCATTCTTCTCTTGTGACTGCTTATCACAGACTTGTTCTAAGATCCGATTGTAGTTTTGTCTGCACCATAGCCCTACAACATTTTAAAGTACAGGTAAGCTCATGATTTACTTTTCATCATGTTATCATTATGCCTCACTATATACAGTTTTCTTACTTAAATACTTTCTTGTGAATTTGTTGCAAAGTATCTGCCCTGGAGATCATGCGAGTTAGGGTTGGTTCAAATCTGTATGGGTGATTCCCATTGCAGGTCCGCACCTGAACCCACAGCCGCAACCATCCGCAGAGAAAAGGCCACCGGATCTGTGTGGGTGGCATTAATACTAATGGCACACCACATGTACTGGAGATCGCACCCATACTGGGAACTGCCACTGCACTTACAGTGCTCATGTGGGTTGCTATTCCAGAAATGGTGCAGGGACATTTTCCCTGTGATTCTTGAGACATGGCAGCCCATTCAAATGAATTGGCTGCTATGCTCCCACAAAACGCGGCTCGCAGAGCCGCATAGATGTGAACCAGAGCTAACAGCACTTCATGTTGCCACCTAGCAATGCTAAGCTACTGCCTTACTTCAAAAGATGCACTGAAACTCAGATTAATATAGAAAAATGCAATACCGGCATAGTCTAATATTTTAAATGTGTAAGATTCTTTTTGCATCCATAAGTTAGATGATTTTAAACTAGAAATTACAAGAATACATTCAGAAACAAAGCATAAATAGCAAAACCAAAGGTTAATCATGAAATAAGCACCCAGCCTTACACCTGTAAGTTTTATTATATTTTTGTTATTGAGTTTTGTTATATTATTTTTATTGTTATTTAGGATTTATATAGAGCCAACAGTTTGCGCAGCACTTCATAACATGAGAGCAGACAGTACAGTTAAACTACAATTCAATACAGGAAGAATCAGAGGGCCCTGCTCCTTCGAGCTTCCAATATACAAGGGAGGGTGAAGTGATACAAAATGTGATAACTGTGGGGAATGAGCTGATGGAGAAAATAAAAGTACAGTTGTTAGGTGGAGGCAGGAAAGGCTTCTCTGAATAGAAGGGTTTTTAGGGATGAGCTAAAAGTGGACAGACCAGGAAATAGTCAGACAGATTGGGGCAGGGAATTCCATAGGATGGGAGAGGCTCTGCAGAAGTCTTGGAGGTGAGTATGGGAGGAGGTGACAAGGGAACTAGAGAGCAGGAGGTCTTGGAAAGAACAAATTGATGTAGCTGGGGGCCGTGTTGTGGATTGCTTTGCAAGTTGTTGTTAGTATTTTGAATAAATATGTTCGAAGCCAATGGAGAGATTGGCAGAGAGGGGTGGCAGACACTGAGCGGTTGGTAAAGTGGATGAGTCTGGAAGCTCCACTCACGATATACTGAATGGGATATAGCCTATGTAAAGGTAATCCAATGAGAATGGAAGGGGAGTATTTTAAAGATGTTGCAGAGGTTGAGGCGGCAATCTTTGAACAGTGATTGAATTAAGGGCAAAGTTGATTTTCAGGTTTACTGACCCATTAACGATTTCATTTGGGCCAAGCTGACCCATACAATTTTCTAAACTAACAGGTGTGCCCAAAGGGTGTGCTGCATAAATTGTACATAGTCTTAGCTACTGTACATACAGTGTACAGTACTGTGTTCTGGAAGTGAGATGAGAACTTTCTGTCTCACACATGGAACAAAACAGTCTGAGAGGTGCTCAGGCATTCATAGGCAGCTTTGTATTCTCTAAATTAATACAAAGCTTCCTCTGATTGGCTGAATGAGAGACTATGAAGTCTTCCACCCTCCTCTTCTCTGATCAGAGGTAGCTTTGTATTTATTCAGAGAATACAGAACTGCCTATAAATGGCCGCTCAACCGAGGCTCTCATCTCGATGCCACAACACAAGGCTGTAGACTGCATACGTAGTAGCTGAGGCTATATACAGTTTATACAGTGGACAGTCTACACACCTGTTAGTGTAGAACACAGTTTGCCAGCTTGGCCCACACAAACTAGGTAAAGGGACAGGAAACCTGTAATTCGACGTTAAATTATCAAAATTAACATCTCGTAAAATCTTGCAGTTAAACTCAACCAGAACCTAGCAATAATTTTAATCTTTTTTCAATTAATTTTACACACAAAATACCACAAAAAGTAATGAATATAACAGGGGCTAAAGCTATAAGTTAAATTTTTAGAATTCAGCTTTAACATTCATCTGTAGGCTCTCATTCTCTTGCTTCCAGTTCCAGTCACTTAGGCCCTCTCCAAGCAATTTTCCTTTTAAACCACTTCTCGCCCTAAGAATGTAACTGTACATTTTCAGGTTGAAGTGGTTGTACCGGGATCATGGCTGTCCCGGTGCCAAAATTTTCAGCCGGTGATGGGCTTTAATATAGAAAAGATCTGAGTGGCTCTACATACACCCGATCACTTCTGCAGGGAGTGGAAGGGGGCCCCTCTCCCGGCGCTGCCCACCACCTTTTAATAGGCTCTCCTGTGCAATCAGGGAGCCCATTTTGTGTTCTGGAAAACTGATATTGGAGGAAGCATACAAACTGGAAGTGATAAGGAATATCGTCACTTCTGCTTTTGGGTTGATGTTTACAAGCCATTACTGGCTTGCAAAGCATTTGCTCAAACCATTATCCAACCAATTTGATCAGATGCTTTTGAGGGATGTTGTTCATCCCTTGTGATAGCAATAAAGTTGATAAAAGAAATATTAAAGAGGAGAGAGAAGAGTGACAGAGGGATGAGCACATCCGTCTGCTGCTGCTCCTCTGCCCAATCCCATGTTGGTGGAGGGGCAAGACCTGTAAGTGTTGCTTAACTGCACCAGAGAAATGTCAGACCTCCTACCCTGGAAGAAAGGGCTGTGCTATGTGGCAGAGCTGTGTAAATCTCAATACTGGATGGACAGAAATACAAATACTTTAGCAAGTAAAACAGCTCCTTTACAGTATATATATTTCATCCATGTATTTAGATGTTTACCTGGAGTTCAGATGTAGGTCACTCCCATCTTAATAAAATGCAGTTTTGTTGAGGACAAAACAGTAAACCACTGCAATATAAATGTAATTTTTATGCCTTTGATCTTTGGACAAACCAGAGGTCCACATACCAGCAATTGTGAAAGTGTGGTCTAGACAAATTACATCAGGCAGCATGCGTAGGAAGGGGTTAAGAAAAAGAAATCCTTGAGCTGCGTCATTATTATCGTAGTACCTTCTTCATTTGCAGGTTATCGTTTCTAAATGAATGCAGTGTGAAAGTACCATGAATAGATACAGCGTGGAGGAAAAAGATTTCACACGGCAACACAGAACTCTCTAAACCTTGTTATAAACAGCAGTGAGCTAAGATGAATGAAGTAGCTGAAACTCATTTCCCGCTCAGAACTCTTTAAAATGTTGATTACGTTTTTTTCTTAAGCTATATGAATGTTATGGAAGGGCCCCATTTCCCTCACGCTGTTTTGTCATTTTATTAAAGATAAGAGTCTTTCTTCTATTTTCTTTGCTTATTGAAAGGAGCTGTAAGACAGCTGCTACCTTAGCACAGTGGGTCCTCTCAGTTCTTCAGTACGGACTCAGCTGTTTTACATTTAAATAGAACTCAGAAGTCGATACCAGTGACTGGGACAATGGCAGAACCCAGTGAGTCCTCCTATACTATTATACTTCAGTTCAGATAAGTGAAATAATTACTTATTGAAGACACCTAAAGTGTATGTCCAGGCAATACCCAAATCTACCCCCACACCTCTCTCCCCTATAGAATGTGCCAGCATTATTTTTTCCTTTTATCTTTTTCCTGCAACGACAAACAGCTTTTATTTCTCCCTGTAATGTCATCTCCAGATTTGTATAATTCTTGCAGGGGCAGCGGCAGGGAGCAATTTTGTAATGACCAGGGATGAGGTTTGGTTTCACCTTTACCATGAGTTGGAGATGTATCCTGTGGTTTTCAGATCTGAGATCTTGGAAAATTTTTGAGCAGATTCACATGGAAGATTTTTTTAAGCCCTAAGACACTGCATTGCCTTTGATCTATGGCCAGCAAGCTTAGAAGGGCCATCAAGGGAGATTTTGGATAACCAAGCCCCCCTCGCTATAAATAGAGGAACAAAGAGCAGCAGTGTCAGTGAATTGGAAGCTGCAGGGAAAGCATAGAGAAAATTAGGAAACTGTACTTTGTTTAATCAATCCTGTTTTTGTCTTTTTGTTCTACCTGGGGGATTTTTTGTCTTTATGTTATTCTGTGGTTGATTTGAGGGCAGCAGCCACTTTTAGCTGCTGTCCTGTCCATAGCAAACTTTTTTGTTGTGCTGCAAGGCAGGGGCCATTTTTGCAGTTAAAGCAGAACATTTACTTGTTACTGTTAGTGTTGAGCGAACCCGGACTGTAACGTTCGGGTCCGTACCGAACTTTAGGGTGTCCGTGGCACGGACCCGGACCCGGACATTTCAAAAATCGTTCGGGTTCGGTCCGGGGTTCTGCTATTTTACTCCACGTGTTGAGAAGCTGCAGGGCAGCCAATCAACAAGCGTTTCACTGGTTTGCCCTTAGAAGCCATCACAGCCATGCCTACTAATGGCATGGCTGTGATTGGCCGGTGCATCATGTGACCCAGCCTCTTTATAAGCTGGAGTCACAGTGCTGCAGTCACATGCTCCTTGGGTTAGTATAGGGAAAGGTAGCTGACAGCGTGAGGGACAGATTTTAGCCATTTTAAGACCTGATCCTGCATCCTGAGATAGATTACTTTACTACTGCTGTCTGTGCTGTTGCTCTGAGGACAGATAGCAGAAATTAGAGATTTCACATACCGCTGCTTTGAGTTGCAGATCAAG
>BLSH010010555.1:195596-207084 GCA_018402905.1 Glandirana rugosa | reverse complement strand
AATATACATAATGCGAACATACATTAAAATCATAAATTCTTTGCTGAAATAAAAAGAAAACCATATTAAACGGATGTTTCAAGGTGTCCCAAAAAAAATGGAAAATAAGTACCAAACTCTACAACCGTTTAGCGGATACTATGGTAAGTGAGATAGAAATCATATTACGTCTTTATTCCTACCGTCCCTCGTTTTGACAAGGATAAACGTCGGGGGTAGGACTCAAAATAGTTACCCTTAAGAATACTTACCCGACATTACATGTTGGTAGGATAACTAATGTGCGTCACTTCCATTTTACTCCTGATCTCAACTCGCTTGTGGACCTTCAAGCCCAAGACGACCAGGCAGGCTTGAAGCCCTGTTTCAGGCCCAGGCCCAGCCGTGCGATCGTTCGGGTTCCGTCCGGACCCGGACCCGGACTTTGTCCCGAAGTTCGGACGGACCAGCAGAACCCGAACTTCCAGGTGTTCGCTCAACTCTAGTCCTCATTTTACCTTCACTGCGTGTAATCAATAGGATGGTTGTACATTACAGCCCATTCATAAGAATTCCCATTGATAAAACTCAGGATGGGGGCTGCAAATAGGAACAGTTTTGCTCCCTGCCATCCTTATTTCTGCATTATACTAAAGATAGAGTGAATGGTATCATAGGCGATTTGCCAACATCTCAAACCATGAATAAAAGGTAAAAAAAACCCTGTGGAACTTTGTAGGCAAATTATACCAAAAGAAAAATAAAGTCGTTTCTTAAATACTAAAATTACATACAAGCGTAATACATATAAGCATAAGTGTACCATATGGTATTTTGTGGTCAAGAATACCCTATATGTCCTAGACATATAGGGTTTTCTTGAAAATACCCTGTATTGTACACTTATGCTTATATGTATTACATTTATACATAATTTTCAAATGTTAAAAATGGTTTTGTAATAAAGTTGCTATACTTACCTTTTAAACTACTTTATTTTTCCCGACCATATGGTTGCAATCTTTTCCAAGCTCTGGACCGGCTCTGTGATGTCGGCTGAAAGCGGGACACAGGAGTGCAGAACGAGCTGCACTCCTGTGATCCACAGGAGAAATACAGCCAAACGAGTATTGGATGTACGTCTCCTTTTAATTTATTTTCATATATTAACTGATATTCCTCTCGTTTGTAGCTCAGCACTGCATCCTGGTTAGTTTATAAGGTGTGGTTGTTGAGCAAAAACAGTAGATTGGTCTCTCTTATAGAAGATTGTTAAAAAGTTTTGTCAAGATGGCATTTAGTCCCTTTTAGAGCAGCAACATGTTTCCTGGTACATCTGGCAGTTATTTTAGGGTTTGCGAATGTAAGGAACCATGGTTCATATTTGGTAGGAATGTCCCAGAATCAGGAATTATTGGAATAGGACTTTGAAGCTCATATATACAATTACGGGAATATGAGTTCCCAGTCATCCTTTGAATACACTGCTCAACAAGCCAGTTCAAGGTATTCCTAAACACTTTCAGGCTCTTATATTCTTTATACTCCTAGCAACCCAAATTATGCTTGCAAGAGCTTGCAAATCTCAGTCAGAGCCATACTATACCAGTCATACAGTATATATAGACAATACCTAATTGGTCAAGGATGTCCTTGATGATGCCCCGTTGGAGGGGTGAAACACGTAGGCATATTTCTGGTTTCCTAAACCAAGCACGCCATTTCCGCCACCCGTGGAACGCACGCCACGCGATGTACCCAGAAGAGTTATTGTTAGAAGACTGTGCTGAGGGTTAATTGCATTTTATTGTGGTTTCCTCTAGCCCCCGGAGGAGCAGTTCTATTTAAACTTCCTGCTTCCTGTAACAAGTGCTGCTTGTTCTACAGCGTCCGTGACCTGTGAGCCTCAGCTCCTACTACCTGTTCCTGTGTTTTTTCTGCTTCCTGTTGACCCGGCTTGTCCTGACCTGCTGTTCCGCTGCCTGCACCGACCCCGGCTATCCATGACCATCCGATTGTCTGCTTCCATGTACTTCTGCTGCCCGCCCGTTAACGAACCTTGCTTGAACTTGACTACCCGTTTGCCTGATCCTTTTGTACCTTCCTGCCTGCCTGTTGCTAACCCAGCCTGCACGACCATCCTTCTATCTACATGTCCTTCTGGAGCATCACAACATCATCAGTGACCATCCAGCCCTTGTGCCATCCCGCACTCTTGGACCTCTGTCCACTCTACCATGGGTCCTTGAATTGGGTGCACAAGAGCGGTTGTTCCCTGCACAAGACAGACTCCACCACCAGGTTTGTGACAGAAACAAGCAGCCATGACTGAGTCTGCGCAGGAAACCTGCTCCGCCATGGACGACTTGTGCGCACACCTTGTGGGCCTTACCCAAGCCGTCAAAAACCTACAAGAGGGATACACCCGATTAGAAGAGCGGGTACAGGAACTGTCCGCCCCTCAGGCCTATGGTGCTACAGCTTCCCGTACCATTGTGGCCCTGCCCTCAGAACCTAAGGTCCCGCTGCCGGATAAGTTCTCTCTAGAGCACCAAAGTAGGATTCATTATTTCCCTGCTGCAGGGTGAACCCCAGGCATGGGCCCTCAGACTGTGGGAGCAGAATGCCCCTGAAGTCACCACCGCTGCAACCTTCTTCCAGGCAATGGCGCAGTTGTATGAAGACCCCCACTTGGCTGCCACTGCAGAGGCTACTCTGCACAACCTCCAGCAGGGCCGCCGCCCAGTGGAGGACTATGCCGCCGAATTTCGGCGTTGGAGTTCGGATACCGCCTGGGACAGCGCGGCTCTCCTGTTTCAATTCTGCATGGGACTTTCGGAACCTCTGAAGGATGAGCTGGCACGAGTGGGGATCCCTAAGACCTTGAAGGAGCTGATCACCTTGGCCATCTCCATCAACCGGCGCCTCAGAGAGCGCCGCGCCGAAAGGTCCTCTGGGCAGTTACGCCCTACCTGGATGCTTCCTCGGGCTCCCAGCTACCCGACATCCTCCTCCACCTCTGAGCCCATGCAGATTGGGTTGGTTCGGCCTTCTCTCAGCACCGAGGAAAGACAACGCCGGTTCCAGCTGAACCTCTGCCTCTAGTGCGGGGAGCCCGGTCACATGGTCAGGACGTGCCCCGCTAAGCACGGTAAGTGCTTGACCACCATTTCTAATGAGCTGACTAAGTCTCCAAGTTCTCCTGCTCATCTCACCATTCTCCTCTCTCTACAGCTTCTCGGAGGGATTATCATGACTCCAGCAATCCTTGATTCCGTGGCGTGCAGCTGTTTTATTGACTTAGACTTTGCTGCACAGCACCATATTCCCCAGCAACCCAAGACACGTAAGTTGGTGATCCGCTTGGCCGACGGGTCACACATTAAGTCCGGGACTGTTACGCACGAGATGGCCCCTCTCCCTTCCATCACTCTGGATGGTCACAAAGAACGTCTGCGGCTGGATGCCATTGCATCGCTTCCAGTCGCCCTATTGCCGCCAGCATTGCCTGAACCCCAGAGGTGGAACTGTTCCCTCACTCCTCAGCTTGGATTCCGAAACAGAACCCGACATTCGGACTCTCCTTCCTCAGGCTTATCATTCGTTCCTGGACGTTTTAAGCAAAAAGGGGGCTGATAAAATCCCACCGCATAGGCCCTACGATTGCCCCATCGAATTACTGCCCAGGGCAGAAGTGCCTTTTGGGAGGATTTACCCCCTCTGCGAGCCTGAACTAGCGGCCCTCAAGTCTTACCTGAACGAAAACACCAAGAAGGGGTTCATCCGACCATCTACGTCTCCGGCTGGAGCCGGTATCTTCTTTGTGGAGAAGAAGGATCACTCGCTCCGGCCGTGCATAGACTTAACCGGGTGACTATTAAAAATTGGTACCCTCTACCCTTGGTTCCGGAACTTTTCCAGCGGCTGGGGGCGGCAACCATCTTTACAAAGCTTGACCTACGGGGGACATATAACCTCATTCGTATCAGGGAAGGAGACGAATGGAAGACAGCATTCTGCACTCGTTTTGGGAACTATGAATATTTGGTGATGCCCTTCGGCCTATGTAATGCCCCAGCGACATTCCAACACTTCGTCAATGACGTGTTCCGAGATTTCCTTGACCTTTTTGTAATTATATACTTGGATGACATCCTGATTTTCTCTGCTTCCTTGGAAGAACATCGCAGGCATGTCACCAAGGTTCTGGGGTGACTACGGCAGCATGGCTTGTACGCCGAAGCGGAGAAGTGCTCTTTTGAACAGCCTAGCATGCACTTTCTAGGGCTGATCATCTCCACAACGGGCATTCATATGGATCCCCAAAAAGTCTCCACTATCTTGGAGTGGCCCGCACCAGCAGACAGAAAAGGGGTTCAAAGATTTGTGGGCTTCGCAAATTTTTATAGGAAATTCATAAAAGGATTCTCTGCCATTGTGGAGCCTATCACACAACTGACCAAGCAGAACACCCGATACCAGTGGTCCCCTGAGGCTCAAGCCGCCTTTCAGAGACTCAAATCCCTTTTCACTTCCGCCCCCATTCTAAAACACCCAGGCCCCGCCTTACCGTACGTCCTTGAGGTGGACGCTTCAGAAACGGCAGTAGGGGCTATCCTGTCTCAGCGCCAAGGTATCAAGGCCCTGCTCCATCCAGTAGCCTTCTTCTCCAGGAAGTTAACCGCACCGGAGCAAAACTATGATGTGGGAGATAGGGAACTACTGGCTATCAAATCGGCTCTAGAGGAGTGGCGGTACTTGCTGGAAGGGGCTTCTCATCCTATCCTCATCTTCACGGACCACAAGAACCTGGAGTACCTCCGAACAGCGAAGAGGCTGAGACCTCGGCAGGCCAGGTGGGCACTGTTCTTCTCCAGGTTCCACTTCCATTTAACCTATCACCCAGGATCAAAAAATAGCAAGCCCGATGCCCTCTCTCGGATGTTCTCGGAGCCAGGAAATACTGCCCCACCTGACACCATACTCCCGGCACGGAACTTCCTGCTGTCCGATGAGGACATCCTCTCCCAAATCCGTCAGGTCCTGGCCAGCTCCGCTGTCGACAGGGATACCCGACTGACCGTCAGAGATGGTCTATGGTGGTTTGGGCGGAAAATGTTCATCCCGGCAAGTCTGCGCCTCAAGATCTTGGGTCGGTGCCATGACCATAAATTGGCCGGACATTTCGGTTCTCGAAAGACCGCTGAGCTCATCTCACGGTCATTCTGGTGGCCAAACATCACTGAGGACTGCAGGAAATATGTTGGGGTCTGTCCTGTCTGTGCCAGGAATAAAACAGACAAAGTGGAACTTCCCCCGTCCGAAGGCTTTACTACCATCTTCGTAGTAGTGGACCGAATGACAAAGATGGCGCGCTTTATTCCCATGAAGGGGACCCCCTCAGCGGCCGAAACAGCCAACACGTTTATAAAAGAGGTCGTCCGGCTTCATGGAGTGCCCAGTAATATTGTGTCGGACCGGGGGGTCCAATTCACGTCCAGGTTTTGGAGAGCTCTGTGGGACTGGAGATAGAGCTCGCATTTTCATCCGCCTACCACCCGCAGACAAACGGCCAGACCGAGAGAACGAATCAGACTCTTAAGCAATACTTGCGGTGCTTTTAATCGTTCTCACAGAATGATTGGGTTGCACTGCTGCCGGTGACCGAATTTGCTTACAACAACACCATTCACTCGGCCACCCAGCAGTCCCCATTCTGGGCCAATTACGGATTTCACCCCACATTTCTACTTGACCTAAATCCGGAAAGTACCGTCCCAGCTGCACAGGATATTACTAGCTTTCTCCAAGCTAACTGTAAACTTTTATAGGAGACGCTATCCAGGTCTCGGGAGCTAAACAAGGAGGCCTATGATAAGAGGAGGCGGGGGGAGCTGGAGCTCCAACCAGGCGACCGTGTCTGGCTATCTACCAGAAACATGAAGCTAGCCTGCCCCTCGAAGAAGTTGGGTCCAAGATTTCTGGGACCATTCCCAGTTAAGAGAAGGATTAACCGGGTGGCATTTGAACTGGACCTCCCTCCATCCCTGCGGATCCACCCGGTTTTTCACGTGTCACTGTTGAAACCCATGGTCCTCGACTCTTTCTCGGGTCGGAAGGTAGGCCCACTGGACCCAATGTTGGTTAACGGAGAGGAGGAGTTTGAGGTGGAAGCCATCTTGTACTGTCGCCGGAGAGCTGGGGGGACCCAGTACTTAATCAAGTGGAAGGGGTCTGGCCCTGAAGAGAACTCATGGGAGCCCGAAGAACACATCCATGCCAAAGAGTTGATTTGGCTATTCTGGAGGACTCACCCGAATCTAAAGGCCCAGCTGGGCATCCGGAGGCTGCCCCTTGGGGGGGGGGGGGCAATGTTAGAAGACTGTACTGAGGATTGATTGCATTTGATTGTGGTTTCCTCTAGCCCCTGGAGGAGCAGTTCTATTTAAACTTCCTGCTTCCTGTAACAAGTGCTGCTTCTTCTACAGTGTCCGTGACCTGTGAGCCTCAGCTCCTACTACCTGTTCCTGTGTTTGTTCTGCTTCCTGTTGACCCAGCTTGTCCTGACCTGCTGTTCCGCTGCCTGCACCGACCCCGGCTATCCACGACCATCCGATTGTCTGCTCCCGTGTACTTCTGCTGCCCGCCTGTTAACGAACCTTGCTTGAACTTGACTACCCGTTTGCCTGATCCTTTTGTACCTTCCTGCCTGCCTGTTGCCAACCCAGCCTGCACGACCATCCTTCTATTTGCACGTCCTTCTGGAGCATCACAACATCATCAGTGACCATGCAGCCCTCGTGCCATCCCGCACTCTTGGACCTCTGTCCACTCTACCAGGGGTCCTTGAATCAGGTGCGCAAGAGCAGTTGTTCCCTGCACAAGAAATACTCCACCACCAGGTTTGTGACAGTTATACTGCAATACATGCCTCTTTGTATCTGGAACATTGTAAGTGGATTTAAAATTTTGTGCTAATAAACGTTCTTAACAGTACTTTACTATGTATACCCTCTCTCTTTATTGAGCCTGGTGGAGTTGGAGTTACTTCAATAGCAGTGAAGGAGAGACCGTGTTAAGGCTTTATAAATTCTGGGTTAACAAACACCAGACCACAGACTGAAAAGCTGAGGGTCCAATATTTCTGGTGAGTAGGAGTGAAAGAGGGGAGTGTGGCACACAGCACGGAGATCTGGTTACAGCACTTCAGCACTTTGTGCATGATTTTGGATCACCAAGCACTTTACAGAAATCATTGGATCACATATTGGGACTATATTATATGTATTTTGGAGCACTGAGCACTTTAAAGCAATCATCAGACTATACTATTGAGACTATATTATATATATATATATATATATTTATTTCTTTTTTTTCACTATATTTGAATTTTCCATCAATTTAATCATGTTTTTGTAATTTTCACCATTTAGCATGTTATGATGTATGTATTATGAGGTCTGTAAGCGATGTCGGCTGAAAACGGGTCACGGAGTGCAGAACGAACTGCACTCCTGTGATCCACAGGAGAATTACAGCCAAACAAGCTTTGGTTGTACTTCTCCTTTAATTTATGTTCATATTTTAACTGATATCCCTCTCGTTTGTAGCTTAGCACTGCATCCTGGGTAGTTTATAAGGTGTGGTTGTTGAGCCAAAACAGTAGACTGGTCTCTCATATTGAAGATAGTTAAAAAGTTTTGTCAAGGTGGCATTTATTCCCTTTTAGAGCAGAAAAATGTTTACAGGTACATCTGGCATGTATTTTAGGGTTTGTGAACTTCTTGGAACCGTGGTTCATATTTTGTGGGAATGTCCCAGAATCAAGAATTATTGGAATAGGAGTTTGGAGCTCACATATAAAATTATGGGAATAGGAGTTCCCAGTCATCCTTTGAATACACTGCTCAATGAGCCAGTTCAAGGTACTCCTAAACACTCTCAGGCTCTTATATTCTTTATACTCCTAGCAACCAAAAGTATGCTCACAAGAGCTTGCAAATCTCAGTCAGTGCCATACTATACCAGTCATGTATATACTGTAGATAATACCCAATTATAGCACTTGAGAGCACTGCTCGCTAACACTCTTACTTTTCTTTTTCCTCTAGACTGTCTTCTAGTTCAACCTATCTTTATTATTTAATACAGTTCAATCTCTATCATTATAAGGTCTTGATCATTAGCTAAAGGTCATTTCTACATCACGGAAATGTACAATGATTGCTATGTCAGTACTTTATGTCATCACAGAAAGTTATTAAATGTACGAAGACCTTGTTTGGTTTGATATTCCTTATTGAAAAACGTAATAAAAATACTGAAAGAAAAACAGTATATTTTTGTGAGCTAAAATTCGATAATTTGCTATGCCTTGTTTACCAGCACTTCTCTGTGCAATAAGGAGTCAAGAGCAAAGTGACTCAGAATAAGCAGAAAAAAAAATGAAAAGGAAGATGTATGTAGGCAATGGAAACTAGTAACTAGTATACTAGTAGTTTAATTAATTTTTATTATTCAAAGTAAACTCATCCATCCATTCATCATTCATTTCTCCATGCTTTATTTTGCAGAGAAATCACGTTAAAAAAACACCCCCCCCCCCTCCCCCCTAGCATTTCTAGCTGAGACCATCTTGAGTAAGGGCAGATCATTCATGTAGCTTTTATGTGCTTGAATTTATTTGCCCTTGGCTCAGGCATGCAGGCAGGAGGGCATGCTTAGCTGAGAAAGCCCCTCCTCCCCACCTCCAGATGAAAGAAAAGAAAATGCTTATGAAGAATATTGGGATGTATGGCGTCATTTTGGCCTATATCAGAAACCAGGAATAAGTTTATAAAAATAGCTTATGTTAATTGACAAAACCTTACAACACAACCAATAGGAATAGAGGCAAAGTGCACCTGTAGTGTAACATTATCAACTTTTCCTTGGTATGTGCTATAAGAGTAGATTTAATTTGTACCTGTATCCTGAATAAGCAATTCCTCCACATTCCCTTCAGTGCGGATCATACGACCAAACATCCAGACATCGGTCACTTCATCAGGTGCTGGGGCTGATTACACAATCTTGGCCGAAAGAGAACACTGGTATTTCAGGCAGATTAACTTATTGGTTGTTTTTGCTCAAATTTCAGTTCCCTGTGTCAGTTCTTTACTTGCTAAATTTTCATCATACATTATATTTTATTAACTATTGTACATTTTAGTTTATGAATGCCTAAGCAACAGCTATTTTGTTTTTATAAAAACCACTTACCCACCAGAACCCTTTTTTACATTTGTTGAGAAACAAGAAAAGGACCCCCTAAATGGGACTTTCAATCGGGAAGACCAACTGATCAAGAAGAAGAAAATATTATTAAAACAATCAGCATTTATTGGTACAATTAAAAGATAATCAGGAACATATCACAAAATATAGCCAACATTAGACACATATGCACAAATGGCAAGAGGGAACAACCTAGATTGTACCCAATGCCTCAATGGACAAAAATGATGACAATAAGGTTAAAAGACCACTGGTCTGCCGCACACAGGGGGCAGAACAGGATCCAACGCGTTTCGATGTTTAGGTAGTAGATATCTTCCTCAGGGGTAAGTGGTCAATAGTTAAAAATACGACAATCATCTACATAAAAGGGAAAAAGAAAACAAATACCAAATATAAACACAAATATGTACATCAAAACATCATCAATTGTCTCAGGAACCATTTTGGAATGGAATACTGACTCAGAACCGGATACTTCATAATTATAGTCTAATGATCGGGAGACATGCGCTCAATAAGGAGGTGTTCCAGATGTCTAGAATAACTTTTGAGAAATAATATTTAGAGAGAAAAAAAAAAAAAACCCCAACGGGGACAGGAAACAGGGGCAAGAGGGAAAAACTCACCATAAAAAAAGAAAACAGGATATAGCCGCAGAAGAGCTGATTGCAAAAGCAGTGGCTGTGAGGGTTCATGAATAATGGAAATAAAAAGGAAGATAAAGACAGTATTGCAGTGCTTTGCTGCGTGTCTACAATTATTTGTCTACTGCAGTAGACACCAACCTATATACATACCAAGATTAGATAGAGCCAGGATTGAGGTGATGCAGAATATGGAGATGGTATAGTACAACCCCAACATGGAATTTCAATAATGAAAGAAAAAAGGTCTGAAAAATGAATATAGAGGGCATGATAGGGATCTGCCAGTAAGCTGTGTTTTACAAAGTCCACCAATTGCTACATGATAATACAGTGATTTTGTATAAAATCAGGGAGATTACCTGCATATAATAATGGCCAGAGATGGAGTAAAGTGCCAGCTGTTCGCATAGGGCCACCCCAAAAAAGGGGGGGCACACTGGACCAGGGTGCTATTACAGGACCCACCGCAGATAGGAGGTAAAAAACCAGGTGTCTAAAAAGAAAAAAGCATGCAGAGCTCATAGTGAAGTTTGCCAGGATGGGTATAATAATTAAACACCCATAGACAAGGCATGAACACAGCAAGGGCCAAACAAAGTGTCAAAGTCCAATGCCCCAATATGACAACAAAAGCCACAAACATACCTTAGACTAAATAAATGTGTGTCTGCACTTGTCCTCAGAACCATCCGGGCGCTCAGTCCTGGATGAGTAGCCAGTGCTAGAAGCACCCTTTTTACATCATTCAGGAGGAATCCTTCAATCCCGCCCCAAAGGGCAATTAGAGATTTCAGGTGACACTAAACCGCCCACCGCACCTGACTTAATCAGATGGGTGGACCTGAAGGCAAGGGAGCAGTGGAGTGTTGCTGCTGTCTGCAGCGAAACACTCCCGTGGTTCCCACGTAATCCAATCCAGGATGTGACGTAAGAACGTCAACAACGGAGTGCGACTGAGAGCCGAACATCCGGCTCAGAGTAACACAGGCGCGAATGGAGCCCTTGAGACTAGGGCTGAAAGACAGCACAGCACTCTCTAATGGCAACACAGGAGCAAAGCAGTATGGAGCTGCAGAGTGACCAAACAGCGCCCTCAAAGGGAAAGCCATAGGGATAAGTGCGGTTTAAACGCAAAGGATAACGAACTGACATACAGGGGAGGCGAAGTAACAGTAACAAGGAAAAATTTATCAGAAACAGAGAGAAAGAGTGCAACAACACATGCAAAACCATGTGCAGAGTACCAGTAACGGGGGAAAAAAAAAAAAAAGGGACCTTGGCAGGATAGTATACCATTCCAAGAGTTTTCATACCTCTATGTTAATTATTATATTAAATAAAGAAATAAACAACCTTCAGCAATGGAAAAGCTTGTCTTCTCAAAAGTTATTCTAGACATCTGGAACACCTCCTTATTGAGCGCATGTCTCACGATCATTAGACTATAATTATGAAGTATCCGGTTCTGGGTCAGTATTCCATTCCAAAATGGTTCCTGAGACAATTGATGATGTTTTGATGTACATATTTGTGTTTATATTTGGTATTTGTTTTCTTTTTCCCTTTTATGTAGATGATTG
>BLSH010010555.1:130456-151117 GCA_018402905.1 Glandirana rugosa | reverse complement strand
TTTAGTACAATACCAGTGACAATGGGTCTACAAGGAAATATACTAATAACCATTATTCATCTCAACTTGCTTGGGCCTGACATTTCAAGCCCAGGCATGGCTTGAAACCCCACAGGCCCTGGGCCTGGGCCTGGGCCTGGGCCTGAAAAGTTTTTTTCAGGCCCAAGCCCAGGCCACAAGACCATTAAAATTACTTTTTAGAATTTTTACGACATTTTTTCGGGTCCTTCCAGGATCTCCAGACGTTTTCCTTCCTTTTACACCCATTCCCACCCGGTTCACAGGATGTTTCTTTACCCCTGTCCCTTTATTGAAATTTATAAAAATTTTACTTTTCAGACCCATTTTGAAGATGATCTCCATTTTTGCATTTTTATGTTTTTATTTTTTTAAAAATATTTAAAGTTATTTCCCTGTCCCCATTTCTTTGTAGGACACTTGGCCCACCCTTACCCACATTTTCCTTCCTTTTGCAGACCTCTAGGACCTTCCTGGGCTTTTTTACAGCATTTTTAAGATTTTTCATTAAAATTACCAGAACACCGGACCCGAACCCGGACTTTTTTTGAAAAGTCCGGGTCCGGGTCCGGGTCCGGGTCCCGGACACCCCAAAGTTCGGTACGGACCCGAACTTTACAGTCCGGGTTCGTTCAACTCTACTTATTACCAATAATCATATAAAGGAACATCTGGGTAACAGTGACCATAACATGATTTCATTTATTGTAAGCTGCAAGCAACGAACACATACGGGAAAGATAAAAACACTTAATTTTAAGAGAGCAAATTTTACAAAGATGAGGGCTGCTCTCCAGGACTTAAGTCCTGAGATGTGGTGTGCTGGGTTAAAAAAATGCTCATGGAAGTTTTTTAAATTTTCTCATTGTTGTTGTGTATTGACAACCTATTCTAAACATATGGACTGCATAAGGTGCTATGTTTTGCCATCTGTTACTGCAACACAATAGTGTAAAGCCAGCTTTATAGTTAGTATCACGAAAATAAAAAGTAATATATTTTATATAATATGATGCAAAGACATACGTGTTTGGATTAAAAACATGAATGGGTTGCTTAGTAAGGCTCTCACGCTACATGGTAAATCTAGAGCAGATTATAGTTCTTAATTTCCGTTAAATTGTATGGGCGATGCACTAAAGCAGCTGCTGTTGATGTGAACATTTCCTTTCCATTACATTTAAATATCTAACAAGAAAGCATCCATATTTATGATTAGTGATGAGTAGGGGTGAGCTTGGGTTCGGTCTGAACCTGGATGATAGCTGTCAGTGCTGGGCAAACTAACTACAGTCAGGGAATTTCCTGCCCCACGGCTACATTTGCACAAAAGGGTGGTCATGCTTCTGACATCATTGATCTACTATGGCCACAGAGCCATATAAAGTCAATTACATTGTGGCCATATTAGGTCAAGCATCCTCACCTGTTTTGCATGTGCATCTGCAGGGCAGTAAATCCCCTTCCTACAGCTACTGGTCCGGCTCTTACAGCTACCTTCGAACCTCTGAACCCAAGCTCATTTCTAATGATGACATAATATGGGAAGATGGGTGTAAATATGGCTATGAGCCCATATTAGGCCAATGATGTCACAAGCACCCCAACCCCACATTGACCTAATATAGCCACGTGGCCATATTGGGCAATATATAGGGAATCTCCCATCTGCAGCTTATTGGTCCAGCAATGACAGCTGACATCTGGATCTGGACCAAACCCAAGCTCATCCTTATTTACGCTAAATTATCACATACTAAATATATGCTTAGATATGTGCAGATTATATTACAATCTTGATATTAGCTGGTAGATTGATGAATCTAGATAAGCACAAGCAAATGGCATGCTGCCTTATATGGTTGCTGATTCACTCAATTTGTTTTAGATTGGCTGAATTCTAAATTCTAAATGCACCCATGAACAATGGGCGCATTTATCCAAATGGGAGGTCTCAGACTGAATAATTGGCCCAACTTTAGACTTATGCTCTTATGTGGACTTTTAACAATAGTTTTTTCATTGACTGTTGTTATATTTATTTTGTATCACTGCCTTCAACTGTATATGTGGGACAATCACGGTCCACATATTGCAGTAATTTGCACAAATTATTTTGACATTTGTGCACTTTGATGTTATGAACTGATTTTAGTGAATAATTTATTATTTATTAATTAAAGGGACAGCACGCTATGTTTGTTTTGGATTTGATATTGGCCTAGTGTCTGGATTATATAGGCTGCAGCAGTTAAGTAGATAAATAACCTTTATTAATTTTTTGTTGAGCTGAGCGCAAGAGTTCCTTTTATACTATAGATTACATATTACAATTTATTTACCTCTATACACATTTGTTTCAAATGTCCTCTGTATACGTAACACCGGGCACTTAACAGCAATATACCATATACTGTAGCTCCTATTATAAAAGCAGGACAGTGGTTTACATTACCCTCATTCCCTTGTTACACATTGTCAGGACTCAGGAGTTCACAAATAATATCTAAACAAATACATATTGTCTCTGATGAAACAATTCCTAGAAAGTGTCACTTATTATAGGCCTGTGATGAATGTCCTGAGTTTCCTCATCCAGTAATGAAATAGGATAGTCCCCTCATGGGACCACTGGAATACATAAAGACTACATTTACACTACTTATACTGCCATGAGTGTAAATTAAGTCTGAGTAAATAAATGCAATAGGTGCTTTTGGGCCTTTTTTGTTTTTAAAACATGAATGATATACAGTGCCTTGAAAAAGTATTCATACCCCCCTTGAAATTTTCCACATTTTGTCATGTTACATCTAAAATTGTAAATGTATTTTATTGGGATTTTATGTTATAGACCAACACAAAACTGAAAATGTTATACTTACCTGCCAGTAATTTTCCTTTCCTGATGCAAAGCATGACAGCATATACGTATGGGTAGGTAGGCTCTGCCCCCTGCCCTATTCCAGGACCGGTTACGCTATATAAGTAAGTCTCCTCCCTCAGGCAGCATTCTCGTAACTTATTATCACTGCGAATGCTTTGCATCAGGAAAGGAAAATTACCGTCAGGTAAGTGTAAAATTTTCAGTTTTCCTGACACAAGCATGACAGCATATACGTATGGGATGTAGCAATCACCAGACAACAAGGGTGGGTAATACTGAAGTGTTTTAAATCATGGATTAGATCTATCCTAGTGAACGACCAACGTGTATTGTAGTTACCGCCGCTGGGTCCACCTAAAAATGGGCCCAAACTTGTTGAATGTAGACTAGATCGTTGTTTACTTAATAATTCTGGGGATACTCACTCCCTAGAGTTCTGTCAATGTAAGAACAATCCATCTGTTAAAGTAGTCTCTGCACTAGATCAATGGATTTGTTCTTGCCCAGCATTCTTCTGATGCTGTTAGGCCTGAAGAGCACCTCATTTGTTCTCTGACGAAGAGACCCTTTCATGCGTATATAGTTTTTTTTTTCAACATCACATCCAATTTTAATGCTTGCGATTATTCAGACATTTTGATTTGAACATGCTGGAGGGGTGATGTTCCAACCCAGATGCCACCTTTGCATAGCGCTGAAGAAGAGAATAGCTAGTCTGTCTGATAATTGTAGCAACAAGGTAGTTTACAGCTTGCTGCTTGGATATCAGAGATCCTTCTTCTGTACATATTAGCCGTACAAAACACTGCTTTTGTGTTACTGGCCAAATTGAGGAAGTCCCATCCAGAAGGATGGAGAGTGAGAGAGAGTGAGACAACGTGTTCTTCACTATTTGGAAGGCCCCAGGGGGAAGAAACTGTGCCGGCTTTTCTCTTTTTTTTCGGCATTGGTTTACAAAGACATGCGAGAGTGAGGACACAACTGAGCATCCTCTGTCGCTTAATTTCCCATCTCACCTACTTACATACCATTCAATACTTACAGCAGGGGACAGAGGATTCCATCCTTAAACTCTGCAATGTTTCTTATGATCTTGGAGTAGGCGCCCTGGTTTCAACAGGGTTTTGAACACTAAAGGTGAGACCTCCATGTAAACCCTCTCTTCTTGGTCTCCAGCAGCTAGATACAACTTGGCTAAATTTGGCTGATACAGATGGCCACGCTGTGTGCGGTTTTGAATCTCAGGAAGGTGAATGGGAGGATCCTGAATCCGAGACTGTTTCTGAGAATATCGTGGCCTACAGGACTGGATGAATGTGGATCCTGATAAGCCTGAAGACTATGGAGTTTGCTGGATATACCTATTGGCTAATCTGCCGCCCCAGTTGGGTGTCGGTAGTTCTACTGCTTCCATCTCTGGGAAGCCATCGAGGTTACTGTCAGGTTGATATCCTGATAGCCTTCTTTTTTGTAGATAACTTGGACTGCTTGTTGGTTTGGAGACCATCCTTTGACATCCAACGGCTTCGTATCCTACAGCGTTTGACCGGAAGTTCTAGGAAACCAGACCCCAAAGGGATTGGCAATCTGCATGGGAGATGCCTTTGATGGAAGCTGACTAGTTTGCCTCCCTTCTTGACAGCGAAGATAGGATCTTACTATTCTGCTGACTGTTTAGAGGCTCTATTTGTTGCGATTTCAGAACGACTTCAACTTGCAAACCATTGAAACTCTGATCTTGGACTTCTTGTCCTCCCTTGGCATCACTACCCAATAAAGTAAATAGATTGGCATGCCAGGTAGCTGATAAAGCTAAAAAGATTTAACTGGCTTGGCCACCATCAAGGTCTCCCCTGTGGAGTCACTTGCTCCTGGTGTGGGAAGCAAGCCTTCCAACACTGCAGAATCTGTTAATAAAGTTCTCAACCTTTCAGTGAGATCTCAGACCACCTGGATTACTATACACGTCTTCTCTGGCCTTTTGAAACCATGGGGCGTTACAGCTTGGAAAGAGCTCTGGTCTGTTCAAGTGAGATACTAACACTGTTGCTTTCCCTGAGGGTAAGTCTTCCGTACTTTTCTGAGTTTCCTGACTGTTTCCCAGAATGTCATTATTGAAATGAGATTAGTTGGTCTTCTCCCGTTAATGACTCCCCCAAGTTTGATTATTGTCTGAACTAGCCTTTTGCCAGGCCTGAAGCATGTTGAGCCAGCAGGCTGTGCCCGAACAAAGAATACCTTTAGCCCTTGATTTGCAAGACAGCCACTACTGGAACGTAATATCCTGAACCTGCCCTGATTATGTGGCAAGGCCAAAGGCTATCAAATTAACTCGTAGTGAAACTGTCGAACAGGCCAATCGAAGGTACTTGCAGGAACATGGGTCTACTGAAGTGTGTATACCCCCATCTGCTGGGTCTAACACCAACCTGCCGTCTCACCTGATGGCTTGAGTACTTGCTTGCTACGGTTCCATATGACGATCACGGATCTTCATCCTTCTTTATGCTTAATGCCCAAGTCTGCTTTTGACTAAGAACACTTGTCTCCAGCGTTAATTGCTCTAGGGAGTCATAGAGGGAATGAAATGAGTTGGAGGAGAGGAATGAATATTCTATGACCTAATAAATGCACAGGACCTCCGGATCCTGAACCCAATGTTAATTTAGGTAAGGCCCTGAGTCCTGTTGCATAACGTAGGGAAAACAGTCCACTTCTCTACCTGAAGTGGCATGCTTGAGATACGCACCCAGAACCTCAGTGCTGCTAGGCAGAAGTGCTACTCTTGTGCACCTCTGTGCTGCCATTCCCAAATGTACATATAATTCTATTGGCTGACCCCTACTGGGTGACTTTGGGTGAAGAAAATGTGTTGCTCCCTGAAAGGAGAGGACTCGGTTTTAGGCAACAGATGAATGATTATGGATCCTTCCGTAATCCTCTATAGTTTATCCCAGGTTTAACCTGTCATTCAATCTTTGTTACTTTGCCTTTTTGGCTATCCTCTGGTCATTGGCGATTCACATAAGGGATTAATCCTCCCTCTAGATATTGCTGGACCCCACTTGAACGGTCACCAATTTAGAAGAGGTATGTGTCGTCTGTGGGATGAACCATAGGGGTTAACTGACCACCCCGGACTACTAGAGCAACGGCATACCGTTCTGCATCCACCGTGCCTGAATTGCCTCAATGGCCACTTAATTTTTACTCTTGGGACATCCTAGAGATTTCCTTACTGGCCAAATTTTGCTTTCATCCCATGTGAGATCCGGACTGCCAGGCTACCGAGATGAGTTTAACAGCCGCCCACAAAGCACTACGCAAAGGATATTGCCTGCTCTGTAGGCAGAACGTCACCCCTGGCTCATCTGACGAAAACTGCTTGGCTGGCACCTTTGAGGCAGAAGTACCCTTTAAACAAACTTTAGTTGTTTGATTGGCTTAGTACCTGAGGCTTAGCGAACAGCGATCCACACAGTCATTTTGGACAGAGTTACAACATCCACTTTATGAGGCTGGCATATCTGGCTAGTCTGAAAAAGACTGCTTAGCCAACTGCTTCCGAAGTAGAGGTCCTGTCACGTACCTGATGGTTGAGTCTGGCTTATGCGGGGGCAACCTCACTTGCGGCCCTGGTTCAAGAGCCCCTGGTAGTGAAGACAGGGAACTCTGGAGCACAGGGGGGCACGAGGGCTGGACTTGGTCACAGATGACAGGTGATGGTCCACTGAAGCTTGTGCAGGTAGAAGGTTGGAGATGCAGGCCGGGTCGGTAACAGGCTGGCGGTGTGGTACAAGTGGCTCAGGCGAGCGGATAGTCGGGTACAGGCAGGGTCAGCAACGTGCGGGCAACAGAAGGTTCAGAGGATCAGGCAGAGGCGTAGTCGGAGGCAGGCAGAAGGTCGGGGCAGGCGGCAGGCAAGCAGGTCAAACAGGAAGCCGGGGTCACAGGTGCAGGAAGTCTCTCAGAGTAAAGCTGGGGTGACAGGAACCAAAATGTGTAGAATGAACAGCACTGGCTACAGGAAGCAGGAAGTTCAAATAGAGCTGCTCCTTCCAGGAGCTAGATGAAACAACAATCAACTGTAATTAACCCTTAGCACAGTCTTCTAACAGGTCCCCTTTAAATACACACAGCTGTTTGATTTGGTTTAGCATGAACCATTAGAGACTCTAGATCTTTACCGTCTCTGCCTCCCCATTTGCTGCTGCCTCTGGCCTGCGACTTGGTATCACATCTTTAACTGAAAATCTCAGCGTGTTGGTTGATGATTATTTACGTCCGCACGTTGTGAGCTTACCCTCATACGTGCAGGACACAATCCACCTCCTACAAATTCTGGATGACGTAGTGTTGACCCCCACGTCGGTTCTAGTGGCAATCGACATGGAGGCACTCTACAGTTCAATCCCCCACGACCTAGGCCTGTTATGCATTAAAAGGACCTTATGTACAAGATCCCAACATGACTGGAATCCTTCACCATAACTTTTTTGCTTTGCCGATTCCCACTTCCTCCAGGTGCAGGGGGTTGCGATGGGAACATGCTGTGCCCCATCGTATGCCAACCTATACCTGGGGGAGTGGGAAAGAACCCTTTTTGACTCTGAAGAAATGGCAAGATTTGTCGAATATGTCACGATGTGGCATCGCTACAACGATGACATCTTCCTGGTATGGGATGGCCCAATTGATCTTTTGCGGGACTTTCTGGAACATCTGAATTCAAATGCCATGAATTTGCCCTTCACCATGTCCTTTGATGCTAAGAGGATACCTTTCATTGACATCACTATTCATAAAGATGAGGAAGGAAGGATTGGTTCATTGCTAAATATTCCAACCAGCATGATGAGTTGCGGCGAATTTTGCGTAAACATTGGCATCTCTTGATGACTGATCCTGAAATCAACTCCTATATAAATAACCAACTGGCAATCACATTTCGACGGTCCACATCTATCAAGGACCAGTTGGTCCACAGTGACTATAATGCCACTAGTGGAGATCCCTGTAAATATCTGGGCACCTTTACCTGTGGGGGTTGCGGATACTGTCAATACATGCACACTATCTGCAACCCCACACTACCGAATGGGGTACAGTTCAAACCCAAACACTACGCCAATTGTAAAACCAAGGGGGTGGTCTACTTACTTTTATGTGACTGTGGTTGCTTCTATGTGGGTAAAACCATCCAAGAGTTCTGGCAAAGGCCATACAGACACATTTTAAATATGAAAACAGCTAATCGGGACTTCCCCCTTGGTCGACATGTAGCAAACAAGCATGGCAGTATCTTTCCCAAAGTTAGGTTTCTTATTTTGGACCGGATCCATCCCAGCCCCCGTGGGGGGGACTGGAACAAGATCCTATTACAAGCTGAAACATGCTGGATACATTTGCTGCAAGCCACAACCTTCCCAGGCCTGAACAAAACCATCTCTTATAAGCCCTTTCTAGAGGGATTTGTATCAGGTGGCTGGGAACAATGATTTACACATACTATCTGGGAGTACTTTCCTAGCCCTAGTCCATCTATACTCTGCTGATTCCCCTGCCTTTTTTTTTTTGTGTTTTGTCATGTGTAACATCCCCTCTTTCCTTGATAGGATTGTTGTTTATAAACCAAGAAATGAGCATAAGTTAATTAAGCAGATGTTTCAAATATGTGATGATTTACTGTAATTATCTAACTGGTTTCTTACTTAGTGTCTAGGTACGTACAATGGAGGCATGGTTTTGGTCTCCCTTGATTTTTGCCACTCTCCTGGGGGGTATGCCCTCCATGACAGTATGACTGATTTCCTATTTTATTTCACTATATTTTGTCCCCATATATGGACAGGGCTTCGCCCTTTTCTTTGGAAGGCTTAGGTGCAGTCTGCTGCCCCCTCCTGTCCGTGGGTCCCTCATCCTGCTGCTCCGTGATTCTCTCCACCCGGCGCACCCAAGCCACCCGCCGTTTTGGCATGGTGGCTTCTCCTCCCTCCCTGTGGATCTCTGGTGCACTTTGTGGCATCTGTGTGGACCCACCGATCCCCAGGACCCTCCCATTCTGTGAGTGTTTTGTCATAGCTTCGGCTCTGACACGATCACTTCCTGTTTGCGTTCCAGGAGGGAACGTGCGTCGGCTGCTGGGTGACCTGCGGCGTCACTTCCGGCCCAGTCTGTGAGGCCCTCCACCACTTGGCTGGGAGCTCCAATACGGACATGCCCATAGGGCAGGGATGTGACGGTCCATGGGCTGGGTTATAGTTTGCTTGACCAATCACGGGCTGATTTCACAGCCCTTAAAAAAACCTCCAGCTGTCTGATCTTGTTACTGGCGTGCACGAGGATATCACTGAACAGCATGGTCTATGGCTGGTTTGTCTAACTAAGGTAACTAACTGGCTGCTATACACATTCTACTTTATATGATACGTAGGCACTTTTTTACACTTACCTTTGTACTCTACTTTGCATTTTAGCAGCTGAGGGCGTCTAGGATCTTAAAGCGACACTACCCTCTATATGTAGATGATGTCTTAATGTAGCTTATAGGCAGGTAATGATTCCTCCTTGAGATAAACACCTCCTTTGCATATGTCACAGCTCCGCCCAAGGATGTGACATCATGGGGGTGGGGCCTCCGGGTGATTCAGTGGCTGGCCCCAACCCATGCCAATATAAGGCACAGCACACAGCAGAGAGGGCATTCATGAAGGAGATTGCGTCGTGTCAACATGGGAAGAAGAAGAGAGGAAGAACAGGGGGAAGAGGACAGCGGAGAAGACCGGCAAAAGAGCAGAAGACGCCGCAGAGAAGGAGAAGAAAGAACACCCCTCAGAAGATAGAAGACTCCGCAAAAGAGCAGAAGAAACAAGAGCCGGAGAGGGGAGAAGAAGCTGGAGCTAATTTAATAAAAGATTTTAAAAACCTGTGTAGTGCGTTTTTTATTTTACACTTTTTTTTCAGGTGAATGGGTAGGGGTACAATGTACCCCATACTCATTCACATAGGGTGGGGGGCCGGGATCTGGGGGCCCTTAACAAGGGGGCTTCCAGATTCTGATAAGTCCCAGCCCGCAGATCCCGACAACCACCAGCAATGGTTGTCGGGAAGAGGCCCTTGTCCTCATCAGCATGGGGGCAAGGTGCTTTGGGGTGAGGGACGCAGAGCCCCCCCCCTGCCCCAAAGCACCCATACTCCCCATGTTGAGGGCACACGGCCTGGTATGGTCCAGGAGGGGGAGGGGCGCTCGCTCATCCCCACCCCCTTTCCTGGCCTGCTGGGCTGCATGCTCGGATAAGGGTCTGGTATGGATTTTGGGGCGACTCCACACCGGTTTTTTTGGAGTGGGGGTTCCCCTTAAAATCTGTACCAGACCAAAGGGCCTGGTATGCTCCTGGAGGGGGACCCCATGCCATTTTTTTTTAAATTTGGCATGGAGTTCCCCTTCAAGATCCCCAGAGCACAAGGTGCCTGGTATTGTCGGGATCAAAGTCGGATCCCTGTTCACAGAAAATAGGTCCGACTTTGACCCTATGTAGGACCGTAAATCGCACAGCAAAGTAGGATCAAAGTCGGACCGTTTTTTTGTCGGATAGTGTGAACCCAGCCTGAATCAAGCCTGCAGAGCCAGGCCTTGCTGAGTTCACAGGAAAGGTTCAGCTCAGCTCAGCACCGCAACACCTGCTATCAGCCCAATCATTAACAGTACTGCAGCCACAAACCACAGCCTGAGAAGCCTTAACAGACTGACACTATGGAAAAACCAGCAGTTTCACCAACGTGATCTCTGCTTAGTGGTGCAGGTTAATCGCATACCTGCAGAAACTCCTAACCACATAACAGTAGCTGCATACTATAGCTTTTGTGCACCATGTGGTGCCTTACCAACTCCACGCCTTATGACCAACGGGAAGTCCGCTGAATGTCCATCCATGGAGACATGATGAAGGAGCTATTCCTGGAGACTAGCTGCCTGCAACCCCCTCATCCTGGATCCTGAGGGGGGGAGGTCTCCCCCATATAGGAGTTTTTACAGCCAGTACAGCGGGGAGCTTCAACACAGGAGAGGCTTGAACCTGTGTGGCTTAGCCAGATAATCCAGCAAGGTGAGGGGAAAAAAATTCTGCTCTTAGCAATGCAGCTTGAGGGAGAAGACTTGCTTAGTATAACCGGTCCTGGAATAGGGCAGGGGGCGGACTACCCATACATATATGCTGTCATGCTTGTGTCAGGAAAGTGGCACATACTTGTGAAGTGGAAGGAAAATGATAAATGGTTTTCAAAATTTTTTACAAATAAATATGTGAAAAGTGTGGCATGCATTTGACAATTCTTTGTAGAACCACCTTCCACTGCAATTACAGCTGCAAGTCTTTTTTAGGATGCCTCTACCAGTTTTGCACATCTAGAGAGTGAAATGTTTGCCTATTCTTCTTTGCAAAATAGCTCAAGCTCTGTCAGATTGAATGGAGAGAGTCTGTGAACAGCAATTCAAGTCTTGTCACAGATTCTCAAATGGATTTAGGTCTGGACTTTGACTGGGCCATTCTAACACATGAATATGCTTTGATCTAAACCATTCTATTGTAGCTCTGGCTTTATGTTTAGGGTAGTTGTCCTACCGGAAGGTGAACCTCTGCCCCAGTCATCAACTCTGACCAGCTTCCCTGTTCCTGCTGAAGAAAATCATCCCCACAACATGATGCTGCCACCACCATGTTTCACAGTGGGGATGGTGTGTTTAGGGTGATGTGCAGTGTTAGTATTCCACCACACATAGCGTTTTGCTTTTAGGCCAAAAAGTTCAACATTGGTCTCATCTAACCAGAGCACCTTCTTCCACATTTGCTGTGTCCCCCACATGGCTTCTCGCAAAGTGCAAATTGGACTTCTTATAGCTTTCTTTCAACAATGGCATTCTTCTTGCCATTCTTCCATAGAGGCCAGATTTGTGAAGTGCACAACTAATAGGTGTCCTGTGGACAGATTCTCCCACCTGAGCTGTGAATCTCTGCAGCTCCGAGTTACCATGGGCCTCTTGGCTGCTTCTCTGATTATGCTTTACTTACACGGCCTGTCAGTTTAGGTGTCCAGCCATGTCTTTGTAGTTTTGCAGTTGTGCCATACTCTTTCCGTTTCCAGATGATGGGTTGAACAGTGCTCCTTGAGATGTTCAAAGCTTGAGATATTTTTATATAACTTAACCCTGCTTTACACTTTTCTAAAACTTTATCCCTGACCTGTCTGGTGTGTTCCTTGGCCTTCATGATGTTGTTTGTTCACTAAGGTTCTCTAACAAACCTCTGACAGCTTCACAGAATATCTGTATTTATACTGAGATCAAATTACACACAGGTGGACTCTATTTACTAATCAGGTGACTTCTGAAGGCAATTGGCTCCAGTAGATTTTAGTTAGGGGTATCAGAGTAAAGGGGATGAATACAAATGCATGCCACACTTTTCACATATTAATTTGTAAAAAAAAAAAAATTTGAAAACCAATTATCATTTTCCTTCCACTTCACAATTATTTGTGCTGTCTATCACATAAAATCCCAATACAATACATTTACATTTTTGGTTGTAACATGACAAAATGTATAAAATTTCAAGGGGTATGAATACTTTTTCAAGGCACTCTAGGAATGTGGAATGCTTTACCAATGGAAATATTATCAAAAGGAGCATATATATTTATTATGCTGAGCATTAAAAAAGAGAAATTTTGTCTTACCTTTCAATTCTATTAAAAATGGGTGTATTAGCACGCTGCTATGTTGTGCTATTGATTGCTATAAGACTACAAAACGTATGGATCCCTCACACCTATACACACTCTTTAAATGTATATCAATGTGCAAAATTGTATTCAAAAGTGGTGCCACGCTCCCAAATGCTATTGTGCTAGTATCCCTTTAAATCTGTTTACATAGCAATTTTCTTCATTTCAATGATTTTTATTAAGAGAAAAGTATTTTCAAAATATAACAGACAGATCATTTCAGATTACAATATCATCTTTTGTTTTTTTCTTTGTCTTTGTTGCTTCCATACTCGCATTAACAACATATTCAAGAGGAGGAAAGAAAAAAAAAAGAGAATGCTTGTATCTGTACGCCCTATTACAGTCTGTGCCCAGATTGGCTCTTGTTCCTCCCCTACTGGCACAGTCCACAACCAAATTTTAACTTGTGGCGTATGGAAGGGTAGGGACACTTCAGGAGGATGTCCTCAGGGGCGATTCGATGGGCCTACACAAGTTATATAATTTCTGTGCCCTCTACCAACAAAAAACAATCTTCCCATATCAATTGGGGTATTAGAGCCCCTTAAACATTGTCCATTTCCTTCAATGTATGGTGACAACACCCTCCACTCATTTTCAGGGTGGGGTGAAAGCTAAGGTCAAACCATGGAGTGAAGAGGGAAGAATAAAAAAATAGGTGAAAAACAAAAAATACCGATCCAAGAGAGAAAAGAAGGAAGAGAAAAGAGAGAAAAAAGAGGAAAGGAAAGGTAACCTAGATAGAAAGAAAGAGAAGTAGAAGTGTACCATTAAATTTTGTTATACCATTGATAGACATCTCATAATGGGTCCGATAGGTATTTGATCCAAGGGTCCCAGGTTTTATCAAATAGGTCCCGTTTGTCCTGTAGAATCGGCGAGAGGCGTTCATTTGCCATAATCCAAGACAATTTGTGCTTCACCAAATCAAACGGGATGGTTGGTGTTTTCCAACTTCTGGCAATAGCAATTCTCGCCGCCAAAAAGATGAAGGCCACCAGTTGCCTGGCCCCCTTGGTTACACCTTCAAGAAGGCACCCCAAAAGTGCCTGCCGTGGAGTTTTAACCAGGTTTACCTGTGTGAGCTAGTATATAAAATTGTACAGGCGAATCCAAAAGCTTTTTACTTTGGGGCAAGTCCACCATATGTGGTACATTGTGCCGATCTGGCCGCACCCATGAAAAAAGAGGGGGGAGGCCCCGGGGAAGTACGAGGCTATCCTTGCCGGGACCATGTACCACCTGACCACAACCTTATAGTTGGCTACAATCAGAGAAGTATTTATAAGTGACTGTGACGCACTTCGTACCATAGAGGACCATGTTTCCCCCAATTCTTGTTCCCATTTTGTCATGTAGAATAGGAAGAAATTAAAATGCTGTAAATTTTGGAATTATGGCCTACATTCTTGTCATAGGTACTACACAAGTATTCAAATGGAGTGGAAGTGGTTATATCCGCGACCCACTGTAAAGATAGCAAGATGTGCGTTATTTAGATGTAACAGTAGTTTTCGGTGGCAGGCATTTGGTATTTCTCTCGAAGGGTAACCTTTGTCATTATCCCCTTGGCATTGTAAAAATCAGCTATGCGTATCAGACCTTTATTCATCCACCAAGAGAATGTCTGTGGGGCGAGACCTGGGGTGAAAGCAGGATTGCCCGCCAGTGGAGCCATGGGAGTGTGCTGGGACTTGAGATTGTGTGTTTTTACTAATCTGTCCCACAATTGCAGGGAAAAGGATACTGTAGGACACATTACTGCCGGTCTATCTTTAGGTTGCAGCCACATTAAATGGCTGATGGGTTTCGTGGGGAATAATGAGGACTCAATTGACATCCATGCCGACCAGGACTCCTTGGAATGGTATCGGATTAGCTGTGCCAATTGTGCAGCATAAAAATATCTGGCAAAATCTGGGACTCCCAGGCCCCCCCCCCATCTTAGGGGTATACATTGTCCGCCTATTCACCCGAGGTCTCTTACCACCCCAAATAAACTCCATGACTTTGTTCTGTAATTTGTGCAAATCTGGCATATTAATCAATACAGGTAGTGCTCTGAAAAGATACAGCAATCTCTGCAACAGGTTCATCTTAATTGAGTACAGTCTACCGAACCACAACTGAGGGTTGCATATCGTTCCCCAACCTGGAATAGAGTGGGGGATAATTTGCCTGGTATAACTTGTCCACGGTGGGGGTCAGAAAGATTCCTAAATAGGGGAGGGTGTGTGTTTGCCACTTAAACGGGAATTAGGTTTTAATCTGTGCTACCGTTGCAAGGTTGAGCAATAGGTTAAGGGCGACTGATTTGGAGTGATTTATGGAGAGTCCCGATACAATGGAAAAATGTTGTAATGTTTGGAACAGGTTAGGAATGGATGTGACCAGGGACGAGAGGAGTAGGAGCATATCGTCCGGAAACATAGCGCACCTATGCTCCACATCTCCGCACTGTATGCCTTTTATATCTGGATGGTTCCTTATTTTAATTGCTAAGGGTTCCAGGGCCCATAGGAATAGAATTGGAGATAGAGGACACCCGTGCCGGGTGCCTCTGTGAATGTCAATCTGTCGTGAGACATAACCTTTTATCTGAATTTTGGCTGTGGGCTTGCTGTAAAGGGGTTGTAGCAATCCCAAAAAATTTGGGCCGAAGCCATAACTCTGTAATACATAGAAAAGGTAGTCCCATGACAGAGAGTCAAATGCCTTACATAAGTCTAAAGACAACAACATGCCCTTCCTGGGTCCTTGTTCGTCACAGTTGGACTGCACTGCCGATATGATATTTATCAAGCGTCTCGTCTGGTCAGGGGCTTGGCGATTAGGCACGAACCCCACCTGATCTGGGTGAATATATTCCGATAGGAAGGTATTCATATGGTTCGCTAATACTTTGGTAAGTAGTTTGAAGTCAACATTTATCAATGAGATCGGGCGGTAGTTAGCACAGTCACCGTGGTCCTTGTCAGGCTTAGGGATGATATGAATGAGTGCCGCATTTTCATTTGTGGGTAGGGTTGATCCCTTTCTCAGGGAATTGAAGTAGGCACACAAGTGGGGCACCAGGAGTTACGCATATTTTTTGTAATAATGGCCAGAGAATCCGTCTGGGCCTGGAGCCTTGGATGGGTGTGTACTACGTATTTAATTTCTGTGGGTTAATTCAAGCCTTGCACTTTATGTGTCAGGATTGTGAATGTGGATGACTGGGTGTTCAACATAGTAATTCGGTAGACTGTACTCGCCTGTCACTGAATCCCGTTGCTCCTTTCGTTATTCCGCTCTGTTCATGAAGGATCCCTGTGCTTAGGATATATGGTGCACTTGAGATGAGATTCTGAAAAAGAAGAAAAGGTAAAGGTTAAGATAAAGATGAGACTCCACGTTGAAAATTTGCGTGGCTAAAAGTATAAGCAGTATATACCATGCAGTTCCTATTATCTGAACATAGGTCAATGACCTTTGGGAATTCCGAGTTCCCAACATTAATTGTGAGGTTGTCGCCCTCTGACGAGGAGGTACAAGCTCACCTTTTAGTGGCATGGGTTTACACCCCGGCATCCTTCCACTATCGCGTCCCAAGGGACCAGAAAGATGCGACCTGGATGTAGACTGAAAACACTCATAACAATATTAACATATCTTAAGTCGATAAACCAGCTGGATCCTATCCGGCTAGACCACCCACCCCCCGCTTCAGGGCAAAATGGTCATTATGTTTCAGTTCAGTCCTGGGGGGCAACACTCAACAGATTTCACTTTAACTCATAAAACGTATAACATAAAAAGGTGTAAGGGGAGCCAAGCCCATTTCAACTGGGGGAAATCCCATAGACGTCTGTCAAGTCCTAAGACATCTGACAAGACAATGGCACTAAGTACTCAGCGTAGATGCCACGTGAGCTCAACCGTGCCCTCCAGTGGTGGTGGTAGGTCTCCTGGCAGGCTTTTGTTGAGACCATATGGGGGATATGGGTTTGTTCTCCGCTTGGCAAGAGGAAGGTGAAGGTTCACGGTTGACCAATTACATAGCAATTTTCAAACTCAGCATATCATATCAAACCATATATAACATTAACAAAACAAACTCCACTGGGTACAGGGAGATGAGGATGAGCAGCCACCATAGGCTGGACTGCAGTGACAGGTGAAATACGGAAATCTCCCGTCCCGCCGGGCGCAAGGAGATGAGGATGAGCAGCCGCCAAAGGCAAGGCTGCAGCAACAAGTGAAATACGGAAATCTCCCTCTTTATGATTTGGGCGAATGGAGATAAGTGTAATAGAAGGAGGATTTTAATCTCAGGATTACCAGCTAAGGAGTGAAACAGCATAAAAAAGATCCCCAGAGGGACAAAAGCGCATATAGACCATTGGATGGCATAGTACCTTCAGGTGATTGGACACAGGCAAATCTTTGCTGGACACATTCCATGTAAATCTTTGTAATGTGAAGGTACTTGTTTAGGGAATTTAGTTCCAGGATAGGACAAATACCCCCGTTGGGTTTTGGCACCATGAACAGGTTTGAATAGAATCCTTTGAACCTGTCCTCCAGAGGAACCAGAACAACAGCTTCCTGGAACAAGAGATGGTAAAGATTGCACTGCAGATCTGACTGTCATTGAGGAGATTTTGGTTGGTTAGAAAGAAGAAAACAGCGAGGGGTAGGATTTTACCACCAAGTCTGAAAAGTTTAACACTATGCAGGTGAATACATTTCAAAGACAATTTCCAGTTTTCTTATAGTTTTAACACAGAATGAATACTATTATGGAAACATGTAAATAGTGAGGCTACAGTATCAGTTCAGTAAACAAAGTCTTACCTGCCCACTTTGCTGGTCCATAATTAGGATCTTAGGATAATTAGACTTGATCCATCATAGTGGACATATTCCAGGAGGGGTCTCCAGGGTCTGGGTTCCATAGGGAAGGGCCACGACCCTGGACCTGTAAAGCACTCTGTTGCTAACTACACACATTGCACTAAATGCTGAAGTGAATGCACAAGTAAAATCCAGTGCCCATCACAACATTACAGGCTGTTCCCACATTGTGGTTCAATAACCATAATTATATATTTGATGTCTTGAATTCTACTGCCTTATACGGACCACTGGGATATGCATCAGCAACTCTCTACTACTCCCCTGATATTGTTTGGTCGACCAAAGAAGTTGAATGCATGTACTCAGCTTTATATTCAGAGGTTGTCTTTGGAAAATAGACGTATGAGTGCTGCCAGCATTGCTGCAGAAGTTGAAGGGGTGGGGAGTCAGCCTGTCAGTGCTCAGACCATATGCCCCACACTGCATCAAATTCGTCTGCATGGCTGTCGTCCCAGAAAAAAGGCTCTTCTAAAGCTGATGCACAAGAAAGCCTGCAAACAGTTTGCTGAAGACAAGCAGACTAAGGACATGGATTACTGGAACCATATCCTGTGGTCTGATGAGACCAAGATAAACTTATTTGGTTTAGATGGTGTCAAGCGTGTGTGGCAGCAACCAGGTGAGGAGTACAAAGACAAGTGTGTCTTGCCTACAGTCGAGCATGGTGGTGGGAGTCTCATGGTCTGGGGCTGCATGAGTGCTGCCGTCACTGGGGAGCTACAGTTCATTGAGGGAACCATGAATGCCTACATGTACTGTGACATACTGAAGCAGAGCATGATCGGAGACTGGGACGCAGGGCAGTATTCCAACATGATAATGACCCCAAACACACCTCCAAGATGACCACTGCCTTGCTAAAGAAGCTGAGGGTAAATGTGATAGACTGACCAAGCATGTCTCCAGACCTAAACCCTATTGAGCATCTGTGGGGCATTCTTAAATGGAAGGTGGATCAGCACAAGGTCTCTAACATCCACCAGCTCTGTGACGTCGTCATGGAGGAGTGGAAGAGGACTCCAGTGGCAAACTGTGAAACTCTGGTGAACTCCATGCCCAAGAGCGTTAAGGCAGTGCCGGAAAATAATGGTGGCCACACAAAATATTGACACTTTGGGCCCAATTTGGACAATTTCACTTAGGGGTGTACTCACTTTTGTTGCCAGCGGATTAGACATTAATGGTTGTGTGTTGAGTTATTTTGAAGGGGCAGCAAATATACACTGTTATACAAGCTGTACACTGACTACTTTACATTGTAGCAAAGTGTCATTTCTTCAGTGGTGTCATGACAAGATATAACAAAATATTTACAAAAATGTAAGGCGTGTACTCACTTTTGTGAAATACTGTATATAAGAAGTGAGAGACTACATTACATAGCCAAGAATCATACATAGATCAATAGACCCTATACAGTTGTATGCAAAAATTTAGGAACCCCTGACAATTTCCATGATTGTCATGTATATTTGGATGTTTGGATCAGCAATTTCATTTTGATCTATCAAATAACTGAAGGACAAGTAATATTTCAGTAGTGAAATGAGGTTTATTGGATTAACAGAAAATGTGCAATATGCATCAAAACAAAATTAGACCGGTGCATAAATTTGGGCACCCTTGCCATTTTGTTGATTTGAATACCTGTAACTACTTAGCACTGATTAATTGGAAGGCACAATTGGTGCCTTGAACTTCATAGACAGGTGCATCCAATCATGAGAAAAGGTATTTAAGGTGGCCAATTGCAAGTTGTTCTCTTTGACTCTCCTCTGAAGAGTGGCAACATGGGGGCCTCAAAACAACTCTCAAGTGACCTGAAAACAAAGATTGTTCTACATTATGGTTTAGGGGAAGGCTACAAAAAGTTATTGCAGAGATATAAGCTGTCAGTGTTGTTACGTTTTTGTCTAGATAGCAAGGTTACTTTGCGGTATAAGCAAGGAAGTTCAGACCGGTTTTATGTATTAATGAGCTTTTACTGAACAAAAATGCTGTACATACAAAACTATTACAATATTAGGAATACAAATCAAGACTGACAGATTTCTATAGCAAATTAACAACCTAGCAAACAATCAAATTATTGTCTGTAACAGTAGAAATACACTTATATGTTACTTAGCTTCAGTTACTGTGTTTGTGGTCTCCGTTGACAACGATTCTTCTGGAGACCAGGCACTTTCCTTAGTTTCACAGATGAGTGCTTCGATGTTAATCCATTGTGAGAGTCAGCGCTTCTGCCCTGAGCTTATCTCTGGCAATATTTATATGGCTCAGTTCGATTACAATGGTTACCTTAACGATATAGTAACCGAAAAAAAATATCTGAATGCCTGTGTATCCCAAATTCTATCTCAAGATGGCACTCTGCCATAACAAATATACAATTGTTTACAGTATCTATAGAGACAACTGTCAAACTGTAAAACAACAATGGTAACAAACTCATTAACCTTAACAATCAACTGACAAATGTCTCATTGTTTCAGGACAGCCTGTGTTACCAGGGCATTCGTTTGAGAAGCACAAGTGTCCACTGTGAGGAAATGGAAGACCACAGGCACAGTTCTTGTTAAAGCCAGAAGTGGCAGGCTACATAAAATATTGGAGAGGCAAAGGCAAAGGATGGTGAGAACGGTCAAAAACAGCCCACAGACCACCTCCAAAGGCCTACAACACCAACTTGCTGCAGATGGTGTCACTGTGCATCGTTCAACAATTCAGCGCACTTTGCACAGGGAGAAGCTGTATGGGAGAGTGATGCGAAAGAAGCCTTTTCTGCACACACGCCACAAACGGAGTCACTTGAGGTATGCAAACGCACATTTGGACAAAGATTGAGTTATTTGGTCATAACAAGGGGCGTTCCTTCATGCTGTGGGGCTGGGTGGCCAGTGCCGGTACTGGGAATCTGGTTAAAGTTGAGGGTCGCATGGATTCCACTCAATATCAGCAGATTCTTGAAAATAATGTTGAGGAATTAGTCACAAAGTTGAAGTTACGCCGGGGCTGGATATTTCAACAAGACAACGACCCAAAACACTGCTCAAAATCTACTTGGGCAT
>BLSH010010555.1:118967-130446 GCA_018402905.1 Glandirana rugosa | reverse complement strand
GTTCTTAGACGACTATAACTCACCTTAGGTACGCTGGGAGTTGAAATTGGTCTAAGGGTCATGGCCGTGACCGGTGGGTCGGGGTGTCGTACTTCCTTGCGGGGAACAATACTGGTTTATTGAGTTAGAAACAGGTTTACACGCAAACGTATGGAGTTCACTGAGGCAAACACCGCACACACGTCTTTTCCGAAGAAAGCGTAGTGAGAGGGTATGTCGAAGAGGGACACTAACAAGGGGCGTTCCTTCATGCTGTGGGGCTGGGTGGCCAGTGCCGGTACTGGGAATCTGGTTAAAGTTGAGGGTCGCATGGATTCCACTCAATATCAGCAGATTCTTGAAAATAATGTTGAGGAATTAGTCACAAAGTTGAAGTTACGCCGGGGCTGGATATTTCAACAAGACAACGACCCAAAACACTGCTCAAAATCTACTTGGGCATTAATGCAGAGAAGCAAGTAAAATGTTCTGGAATGGCCATCCCAGTCCCCAGACCTGAATATCATTGAACATCTGTGGGGTGATATGAAGTGGGCTGTCCATGCTTGGCAACCATCAAACCTAACTGAACTGGAGATGTTTTGCAAGGAGGAATGGTCCAAAATACATTCATCCACAATCCAGACACTCATTACAGGCTATAGGAAGCGCCTAGAGGCTGTTATTTCTGCTAAAGGAGGCTCTACTAAATATTGATGTGATTTTTCTGTTGGGGGGCCCAAATTTATGCATCTGTCTAATTTCGTTTTGATGCATATTGCACATTTTCTGTTAATCCAATAAACCTCATTTCACTACTGAAATATTACGGTGTTCTTCAGTTATTTGATAGATCAAAATGAAATTACTGATCCAAACACACAAATATTTATAAATGACAATCATGGAAATTGTCAGGGGTTCCTAAAATTTTGCATACAACTTTAAACTCAAAAAGGTGGTGGCCCGGCAGCTTATCTCGCCTACACACATGGCTGGCCCAAGGCATTGTGCTGCCTGGGTCCAAGAATGAAATGCTGCCCCCCCTCCCCAAAAAAAAAATCACGCCCACTAAAAAGCCCCCACATCCATTATTCTATATCATAATAAGTAAAACTAAAATTTAATTTTTAAGTCAGATTTTGCACTAAACACATAAGTCTGAACCTAGGTTAAGGGCTAGGGTAGTCTATAGACAGGCTAGTGTAGTATACAGACAGGCTAGGGTATATACAGACAGACTAGTGTAGTATACAGGCAGGCTAGTGTAGTATACAGACAGACTAGTGTAGTATACAAGCAGGCTAGTGTAGTATACAGGCAGGCTAGTGTATTATACAGGCAGGCTAGTGTAGTATACAGGTAGGCTGGGGTATAGACACAGAAAGGCTAGGGTATATACAGACAGGCTAGAGTAGTATACAGGCAGGCAAGTGCAGTATACAGACAGGCCAGTGTAGTATACAAGCAGGCTAGTGTAGTATACAGGCAGGCTAGTGTAGTATACAGACAGGCTAGTGTAGTATAAAGGCTTGCTAGTGTAGTATACAGGCAGGCTAGTGTAGTATACAGACAGGCTAGTCTAGTATACAGCCAGCAGGCTAGTGTAGTATACAGGCAGGCTAGTGTAGTATACAGACAGGCTAGTGTAGTATACAGACAGCAGGCTAGTGTAGTATACAGGCAGGCTAGTGTAGTAAACAGACATCAGGCTAGTGTAGTATACAGACAGCAGGCTAGTGTAGCATACAGACAGACTTGGTGTAGTATACATTCACCAGGCTAGTGTAGTATACAGACAGGCTAGTGTAGTATACAGACAGCAGTCTAGTGTAGTATACATGCACCAGGCTAGTGTAGTATACAAACAGGCTAGTGTAGTATACCTGCACCAGGCTAGTGTAGTATACAGACAGGCTAGTGTAGTATACAGACAGCAGGCTAGTGTAGTATACAGACAGGCTAGTGTAGTTTACAGACAGCAGGCTAGTGTAGTTTACAGACAGCAGGCTAGTGTAGTATACAGGCAGGCTAGTGTAGTATACAGACAGGCTAGTGTAGTATACAGGCCGGCTAGTGTAGTATACAGACAGCAGGCTAGTGTAGTATACAGGCAGCAGGCTAGTGTAGTATACAGACAGCAGGCTAGTGTAGCATACAGACAGACTGTAGTATACATGCACCAGGCTAGTGTAGTATACAGACAGGCTAGTGTAGTTTACAGACAGCAGGCTAGTGTAGTATACAGACAGCCTAGGGTACAGAGTACAGACTCACCTGAGTCTGCACCAAGTGGGAAATAGTGTAAGTAGTGGGGGCCCTGCTCTGTCGCCCGTCTCAAATTGTCGCCTGGGACCATTGATCCCACTGGGTTCCATGGTAGGGTCGGCCCTGCCTATACACCAGGTCATCCTGATCCTACCAGTTTTCGTTAAATTTTTATGGGGGGGTGGTAAATGTCGAACCCCAAAACAAAGAGAGAAATAGAGGGATGGAAGAGAGTGGGAGAGAAAAAAAAAAGATGGGGGAAGGGGAAGATGGAGAAACACCATTCTATGGTGTTTGCTAGGACTAGAAGGATCCATCTATTGCTATTGAGAAGCATGAGTTGTTTGATCTTATAAAAAAAAGTATGGAGGGGGGCGTGGTCTGGACATGGCCGAGTAGAGACACGTTCTCTGTGAGCTCCTGCCTGTCCCCTACTCTACCCCGGCTCGTGCAGTGCCTACCTACCGCACTATGCTCTCAAATAGAAAAAGGAAGACTAGGAACAGCTCCAAACACAGCAAAACCGCTAAACTCGGCGGGGAGATCCGACAATACTTTGCTGTTACCTCAGAGGCCACCCTGACACCCAAGATGGCGACGCCATGTGCTACACAACCGGAGGCCTTACACACTGGGAATCCCCTGGCATCTCCTACCCCCTCATCCTTATCGGACTCTAGCTCAGACACCCCGGCAGTCTTTCGAGTGGACTCTGCATCTTCCGCCCACCAACCTCTGACTCTACAGGTAGATGCAAAACTTCGATCCCTGCTCCTGGCGCTGCCTACCAAAGCGGACATTACAGCTCTTATAGGCCAGGTTGAGGAGAACCACAGGCGTGAGCTCCGAGCAGTTAGGCAGGATGTGCATGTCCTGACGGACAGGATCACTGCAGGGGAGTCTTCGCTGTCGGCAATGGAGCAGAGACTGACTGCCCTGGAAGCCCTACAGACATCCCAAACGGACTCGGTGGCGGAGCTGCAGTTGCATCTGGAGGAAATGGAGGACCGGAGCCGTCGGGACAACCTGCGGCTCCGGGGACTCCCGGAGGCCACTTCCCCCGAACAGCTCAATGAGACGGCAAATTAAATCTTCCACAGGGTAGCGGGAGACTTGCTGCCATTGCAGGTGGAGCTGGACCGGATTCATCGAGCACTGGGGCCGCACCCGACAGACCCCAACAGACCGCGGGACGTCATCTGCCGGGTGCATCGCTATACCCAAAAGGAGTTCATCCTCCGTAAGGCTTGGGAGACAGGTAACATTGACTTTGACTGAGCCCAACTTAAGATTCTCCCAGACATCTCTAGAGCCACCCTGCAGCGCCGAGCTCTCCTCCGCCCGCTCCTAGATCTGGCGCGACAGCTGGGCTTCATTTACAGATGGGGCTTCCCCCTCTCTGTCACTTTTCGCAGAGATCGGAGATCGTTCACGCTCAGGAGGCCTGGGGAGCTACCGGCTCTCTTTGTTTTTATGGAGACGACCCCCATCTCTATTCCGAACTGGCTGACACTCCTGCCACATCAGCTCCATACCTAGAGCCCATGGGCCAGCACCCAGACCGCAAAGATCCCGCCGCCAAACCAGAGGGCTATCCCCGGCTGACGCACGGGAAACATGAGGTGCACAGTATACCGGACGGACCCTGCGGTGAGTCTACACTCATTTTATTTTTTGTTGTTTTTCTTTTTTCCTGCCCGGTCTGTCTCCCGCCCGGACTGCCTTCTCTACTTGCCGGGTTGTGAACGCTCGTTGAGTGGGGCCTGCTTTTGCTGAGACTGTGGGAGCTGGCCCGCCCCTCCGGTGGCCGACCGCCCGCCTAAAAGGCGACCGACACAACGGACGACACCACCTGACTGCATCAAGCGGCGGCTGTGATCCGCTCACGTAGACACCTATGGACCTAATGGACACGGGCCATGCAGTACAAGCTCTCCTGCATACTACAGACTGGCGGTGTGGTTGGCTGCCGGCTAGACCCCCGTTGCTGTTTACTGCATTACCATCCCAGTAATGGCAGGCTAGCCTATCCCCTTTGCAGAACTTTAGACACTAATTCCCACCATCACAGCCTGACACTAATCTGCCTACGCTGGGGAGGACTTTGACGTCTGCGGGTCTTACCAGGCTCATCAGTTCCTTCAGCGGCAATTAGCGGTGAGATGGAGCCAATGCGGCCATGGACTCTGTCACGGGGACACTGGGGGGAGATGTGAGCCGAGAAGTGGCTCTCCCTCCACCAGACCATCACATACTATCTGTGACTGGCACACTGGTAAACCGTTGTGAGATGTTACCTGAGAGCCGCAAAGGGATGTGCAGTTGGGCTGGACCATTGATGGGGGAGGGAGCCCTCTTGCTGACTCTTACCGGTGGGGTGGTTTAGGGGGTCGCGTGGGGGGTCCCGCCAGCGCACCTTTGGTGTGGGGGCGAGGGTCACTTGGGCTACTCCACGGGGGGGAGGTTGGGCTACTCATAAGGGCCAGAGCTGGAACGGGACATATAGACGGTGATGGAGTCCTACTCATGACAGAAATATTTAAAGCCTGCACCTTACTATTGTAGATAACCAGGGTCCGGGCTTATTTATGTTTATGTTTATGTTCTGTTTTATATGGCCTATAAAATGAACACAAGTTTTGATGTTTTCATCTGAGCACTGAGCTGCTATTGTATGAACATAGTTGCTCTGTTTATTTCATACCATAACATATGGTAATTTGACACTTATTTGCGCTGCCGGGGGGGAGGGGGGGGGAGCTGAGCGTTCACTCATAGCGCCGGGTCCAACCTCATCCCCACTTAGGCTGGTGCAAGTCCTCTGTAGAAGGGAGGGCAAGTACTGCTGGCAAATAGTTTGTTTGCCTACTTAGAAATCTCCTATTGTAAGTCCTTTCATCCCCCCTATACTTATACGCTAACCCTTTCCCTCTTTTTTCCCCTTTCACTTTCATTACTCTCCCCTCTTTTTCCCACGTGGCACGGAGATGGACGCTATCAAAATATTGTCCATAAATGCGAAGGGCCTGAATACGCCCGAAAAAAGACGTGTTCTCCTAGCTGACCTAAAACGGAATCAGATTGATATAGCATTTATTCAGGAAACCCACTTCCGAGAGGATAAACTCCCCATACTCAAAAATAGAGCCTATCCCCTAGCTTACCACTCCACAAATGCGACCGCTAAGTCCAAAGGGGTATCTATCCTGCTGTCCCACAAATTGCCCTGGAAACCCCGAGATATCCTACGGGATTCCTAATGGGCGCTTCCTTTTCATTAAGGGGCTGATAGAAGAGGAGATGGTGACACTTGGGACCATCTATGCGCCTAAAGTCCAGCAGGACGCCTTCCTCCACCCCGCCCTAGACACCCTCATGGAATTCAGAGAAGGTCAACTACTAATAGGAGGCGATTTTAACACCCCACTGCTTCCCTCCATTGATACCTCCAATGGTAGCTCCTCTGTTCCCCCGGGGGCCAGGAAACGAATCGCCAACTATCTACATAAGGCCCAATTAATTGACATCTGGAGACTACAGCACCCAGGTGAATGTGATTATACGTTCTACTTGTCCCCACACAAAATATACTCCAGAATTGACTTTTTCTTAGTTCCCCACAACCAACTTCCAGCCGTCAAAGACACCTATATTGGTAACATAACATGGTCAGATCACGCTCCAGTTACCATGACCTACGCTTTGTCCGAGGCATTCTCCTCGAGATCTCGATTCTGGCGCCTGAACGAGAGCCTCCTTCAGACGCCTGAAATATTGCCAGATATCACCAAAGAACTGACTTCATACTTCCAAAATAATGACCGAGACGACTGTGACCCAGAGATATTATGGGAAGCCCATAAAACAGTCATTAGAGGGGTGCTTATTAAGCATGGTTCCCGACTTAAAAGAGAACGAAACGCCCAACTTAACACCCTTTTAGACCAGTTACACGTCCTTAAATCCCGACACAAACATGCCTCCTCCCCTGCGTTAGATGGTGAGCTAACGCTCCTTCGCAAACAGATTGCCGACCTCTTGCACTACAAAGCCAAAGCAGCATTGCAAAAATGTCGCAAAATTGGTTACAAGTCCAATGACAAGTGTGGGAAGCTGCTTGCCAAGCTAGTAAGGGAACAACAAGCAGCCTCTTATATTCCAAGTATAATAAACCCCCAAGGTCAGAAAATGGTTCTGCCCAAGCAAATTTCGCAAACATTTGGTAATTTCTACGCCGCTTTCTACAACTTGCCAGACACCACAGCCACCCAGGTGGAAATCAACGCCTACATTAAAGCTTCACTCCTCCCCTCGCTTCCCGAGGAGGTGAGGTTGGGATTAGACGCCCCCATTACACTCCTAGAACTGCAAAAAGCGGTGAGCTCGACGAAACCTGGGAAGGCCCCTGGACCTGACGGCTTCACCTTATCCTACTATAGCACGCTGTTACCGATTCTTGCCCCCTATATGGTGAAACTATATAATGCAATAGGTTCAGGCAAACCCTTCCCTAGAGATGCGCTGAGAGCCCACATATCAGTTATCCCTAAAGAGGGTAAAGACCCCACACAATGTGGTAGCTACAGGCCGAAATCGCTCCTGAATGTGGACCTGAAGCTATTTACCAAAATTCTGGCCACCAGATTAGCCCAGCACTTGCAGTCTCTGATACACCTTGATCAAGTGGGATTTATCCCCACCAGGGAAGCACGCGACAACACCACCAAAGTTTTAAATCTCTTGTAGCCTCTTCCACCCACACGCCTTCTGTCTTCCTGAGTACTGACGCCGAAAAGGCATTTGATCGAGTAAACTGGAAATTTATGCTATCAGTACTCCGACACATTGGGGTGGGCGATGTCATGACCAACTGGATAACTGGAATATACTCCACCCCAACTGCCCAAGTAAAGGCTAATGGTGTCCTTTCCGAGCCATTCCCCATTAGCAATGGCACGCGTCAGGGCTGTCCGCTTTCCCCTCTCCTCTTTGCCCTCTCCCTAGAACCGTTTTTAAGCACTGTCAGACTAAACCCCGACATTACAGGTCTGACAATTGGGAACACTCAACACAAAATATCAGCTTATGCAGATGACCTTTGCTTCACACTTACTAACCCAGTTATATCCATTCCCAACCTCTCAAAAGCATTTACCACCTATGGATCCCTCGCAAATCTGAAAATCAATTTTACCAAATCAGAAGGCATGGGGGTAGCGATAACACCTGCAGTGTCGGCGACGCTGCAAGCCAATTTTAACTTCCGTTGGACCTTGACGGCACTAAAATACCTGGGCACCTTTTTGCCCTCAGACATTTCCCGCACTTACAGCCTGAATTTCCCACCTTTACTAAACAGAATTCGCAATTTGCTTGCTCGGTGGCACAAAGGCATCCACTCATGGTTCGGCAGGTGTAACCTTTTAAAAATGTGTGTTTTGCCCAAATTTCTTTATTTGTTCCAAGCACTACCAATTAGAATCCCCCCCCCCCCCCCCACGTACTTTAAGCAGGCCCAGGCCCTGTTCACTCACTTCATATGGGCTCATAAGAAGCCCAGACTTCCTCATTCCCAGCTATCACTACCCAAACACTTTGGTGGATTGGCGATGCCGGACATACGGAAGTATTACCAGGCAACTCACTTAAATAGGCTAATTGACTGGTGCCGCCATTCCGACCTTAAACTATGGACACAAATAGAACAGCAGCAAACACCCATACCTTTGAGAAGAGCACTTTGGTGCTTCCAGAAGTTGCCCTCGGAACTCAAAACACACCCGATGATTGGCACCACCCTCTCTCTTGGCTGGCATGTATCCACGCAACGCCATCTCACATCCACAGAATCCCCTCTATACCCTATCCTGGACAACCCACATTTCCCGCCAGGCCTCCATACTCGGGAATACTTGATGTTACGAGTAGAGGGCCGCACTCAAGCGACCGATTTTATTCACACAGATCATTGGCCCTCTATTGCAGACCTGACTAACGCCAACGGGCCGTACCGGCTCCCATTCTGGCCGGCCCTCTGACTACACCATTTTCTCCACTCTCTCCCTAAACCTCCGGGATTCAACCGGGCGCTCACGACACTGGAAGAGTATTGTTTGGACACAGATGTCCTGCCGAGGGCTTTGTCCAAGGCATACGCTTTACTTAATACCCCGATTGACCAACCTCACTTGCCATGCGTAACAAAGTGGGAAGCAGACCTCGCCCGTACCTTTATGGCGCCACAGATACAAAACATTATTCGGTTCTCTCTGAAATCGTCAATCTGCACAAAATTCAGGAAACAAACTTTAAATTGTTAACCCGTTGGTACTACACTCCGGTCAAACTACGTACTTGCTTCCCTACCGCATCTGATCAGTGCTGGCGCTGCCGGGAGAGCAGGGGTATGCTGCTCCACATATTTTGGTCAGGGGACCTTATGCGGCCTTTGGCTGACAGTTTGTCATTTCCCTTTTCTCATTATCTGCAAATGATTGTATGTAATGCATGTCCCATTTATGTACAACCAGAGCTTTCTTTTTTCTATATAATTATTTGACCATATTATATATTTTTTTACGAATAAAATAAAAAAGAAATTCGAAAAACTTTCTCTTTACTAATTGGTTTGGATATATAATAACTTTTTTGTATTTACTGCCACAAAACCCTTAATGGGGGACATTCTCCTAGATGTATCTAAAATATAAAGGGGACGGCAGAAACTTTGGGTCTCAGCACTAGCACCTATTTTCTCTTCGAGTTTTTTCACATATTTTGGTCATGCCCTAAGCTACAGACATTTTGGACGATGGTTTGTACCGTCGCCCAAACGTTTACAGAACACCAGATCTCATGGGACCCTTCCTTTTTTCTTCTTCAGGTCTCAGACATATTCCCCCAGGGTATACAAAAAATCTATCTTACGGCATATCCTGAATGCAGCCAAAGCATGTATCCCGTTACACTGGAAAAAAAGTCACCCACCTACTGTGTCAGGGTGGATACGCAAAGTGGAGGAAATTGACAAGATGGAGGACTTGGTCCTCACATCACAACATAAAAGGGAATTATACAATAAAACATGGGGAATGTGGAACTTGTTCCTCCTTTCTAACGAACGTAAAGCACTCCTTGGTCAGACCAGCTAAGTTGCCTCAGTGAACTTTGGCTCCATCTCCTGCCCATGCCACCCTTCCCCCCTCCCATTTTTCCCCTCTTTCTACCCCTCCCCATCCCCTTCCTTTCTATTCCCCCCTTCTCTCTATTCTAATTTCTGTTATTTCTTTCTCTCCCCTTTACACTTTATCTTTTAACTCCTGTAAATGGAAATGAGGTAGAAGCAAGGGCTCCATGCGTGTTTTTGTAGAGATATATATAAAACCACGCGCAGACAGATTGATCTATATACCTCTTTATACCTATGAACATACTTATATTCCCTGATCATTGTCATATTTGATATGTTGTTTTGCCCTTGCTGGAAGTCAATAAAACTTTATATTTGAAAAAAAAAAAAAAAGTATGGAGTCCAGATTTTCCACTATTTCTCTTCCTTCTTTAAGTATCATAGTGAGATTCTCCTTTTGCTGAATCTCTGAAATTTGGGCGAGCCATTGCTCCTTATCAGGTTAGTTTAGGCTCTTCCACAGTGCAGGAATGCAAGCTTCACTGCACTGAGAAATGCCTAAGTGATTCATTTTTATATTGCTTATTAGAATGCAAGGCATCCTGTGAATAGAGGAGGCGCAGGGTGAATGTCAAGATCTTCCCTTACAAATGCAATTTGCAGATCTAAAGGTTTTTTTAACTGTTCAGCTTAAAGCGGTTGTCTGCCCCATAAAGTCATTTTTATCTACAGGTAAGCCTATAATAAGGCTTACCTGTAGGTAAAATGAATATCTCCTAAGTCTGTATGGTTTAGGAGATATTCCACTTCAATGCAGCCACTGACGTCACGGCACATGCCCTGTGATGGCCCGGTGCATAGCGCTGGACCCTGCCGGAAAGTCCGCCCAAAAGACGGGCTCCCGCGCATGCGCCGGAGTGACGTCTCGCCGCTCCGGCCACTCACAGCGCCGGAGCCGAGAACCTGGAAGAAGCCACACGGCGAATATGTAAGGACTGGGCTGCCCTGCGGGAGCTTAGTTCTAAGGTGAGTATTTCATAATGAGCTAGTATGCGGTGCCTATCAGTCAGACAATATGATAAGCAGAGAATGGCCAAAAGAAAGGCATTTGATATCAGGGCCAATTTTAACCCTAACAGAAAAATCAGGATTTGTATATAACTTCAGCTGCTTTTTTTTTTTTGGATTGCACTGATCGTTTTAAATTGTGGTTTTTACTAAAGATAAAGGTTTCAGTTTGAAATGCCCGTGTTATGACATTTTCATTTTGAAGAGTTTAACCGACAGCCAAACATGATAAATGATTTTAACAGGTTGTATAGGACTCTGCAAAGTTGAATTTATTTCATATAATGTGGAAGGTAGTAAATATCCCTAAAATATCTGTTTCTGACAAACACATTTGCATTTGCGTAATCATAACTGATCAGAAAGGTCCAGGGGGTCTGCAGAAGTAGCTCACCTTAATGACTCAAAAGGTTTTTGTTCTTTTTTTAGCCTTGGCTGACGTTGAGACCTGCGTGAATATTGGCTGGTGGGTGTAACACATCATATTCTTATTATAACCATTCAGGTCTTCTGACAATATCACATAGCAGCTCTGATGTTTGACTGCTCCTGGTGGAATGTACTGTATGCGCCTGTATATTTTGCATGCCAGATTCATGTATGTGCTCCTGTAACGGATTTCTAAAAAAAAAGGGGAGTTTTTTAAATTCTTAGTTTAACCAGTTAACACCTTGCTGTTGTGATTTAAACAGGTGATTGTGCACTTCCTAGGGTGAGTACATCTTTTTGTTTCCCATGCCAGGCACACAAACAAAGTCACTGTCATTAAACAACGGAGAGCATCAGTTAAAGACACAGAGCCGATTGGAGCAGCTCTGTGTCATGTGATCACTGTGATGGCCACTCACATATGTTGACATTGGAGAGCCCACCCCTTCTTCTCACAACGGAGGAAGAGGAGAAGGAGGATTTAATTAGTACATTTATTGTATTAAATAATAATGAATTATTCCTTGTATTAAATAATAATGTATTATTTATTGTATTAATAAAGGAGTATTTTTTTACTGGAATGCAGGCATCCTCGTGTATGTA
>BLSH010010555.1:88804-99601 GCA_018402905.1 Glandirana rugosa | reverse complement strand
TGTATAAGAGACAGAGGTACCACCGTATGAGGACTTTGTAGTTTGTCTCCAATGCTGCTGTATTTTGAGAGACAGATTTAGTGGCTTCCCATATGTCTGACCAGTCTTTGGCATCTAGTTGAAGCCCCAGGTCTCTCTCCCATTTAGCTGCATAGTCAATTGAGGTATGGGATGGGGGGTCAATTAGTTGAGCATATAGGTCGGAGATTAGGCCACAAGCGTATCCGTGTGGATCTTTGTTGCAAGTGTGCTCAAAAGTTGACAAAGACGTGTCTCTACAATGGCAGGGGGTAAAGAAATGTTTAAGTTGGAGATAGTGGAAAATTTCTGTGTTTGGGAGACTGTGATTATCGCATAGGGAAGGGAATGGCTTAAATGCGTCAGGTGTGGTAAACTGATATGCTCGGAAAAGATTGGATGAAGACCACCTATTGAATGATGTGGGGGAAGTCCAAGCGGGGTAAAAAGCTGGCTTGCAGAGGTATAACAAAAGTGGGTTATGGGGGGATTGGAGGCCAAATTTGTTTTTAAGTCTATCCCAGATGATTAAACTATGTTGGGTTATGGGGTTCTGAATGGTTCTACGGTCGCACGGCGGAGCCATAGCATGTTGGCTACTGATAGTGGGTTGCAGTCCACTGACTCGAGTGCGACCCATAGTGACGTTTCTTGTGTGGTGTGGTATTTGGGTAACTGGGCCACTTGCACGACTTGAAACTATTTTGCAGTTAGGGATTCCTAGCCCCCCCCCCCCGGATTTAGGAAGGAAAAGCATATTTCTGGAGACTCGAGGGTAATGTTGCCCCATATGTAGTGGAGTGTACGTCGTTGTAGGATATGAAAGAAATGGGATGGGACGGGGATCGTAAGACCCGAAATAGGTATAGTATTTTCGGCAGTACAGTCATTTTAACGACAGTAATGCAGACCAGGAGGACATGAGGATGGTTATATGCATTAGCATTGCAGGGTAGTTGGATGAGTATAAAGCCGCTGCGGTTAAGTTGATGCCAAGGTAGGGGATATGATGAGGTGACCAGGAGAATGGGAGGACCTGTTGGAGTTGGGACAGGAGAGATGGAGTTAGTGAAATACTGAGGGCTTTTGATTTTTGTGAGTTCACCACTAGGCCCGAAATTGCCGCAAATCTGTCTAGGGTCCTAAGAAGATTTGGGGAAGAGAGTAGCGGAGAGGAGAGGAAAAGGAGGATGTCACCCGCGACAGGTCCTGTGTTACCTGCCAGAGAGTTGGCAAGGTAGGGGATGTACACAGGGCTCCGCTACAACCTTTGCCTGTGATTGATTAACCTTTTAAGAGGGTGGCATTGGATATTGTTGGGCCTCTAGCCATCCCTAGCAGTTCAGGCCAACGTTATATCTTGACAGTTGTCAACTATGCCACGCGTTATCCAGAGGCTGTGGCTCTCTCTTCCCTCCAGGCAGACAAGGTCGCTGACTCTCTGCTGGGGATCTTCACAAGAGTGGGATTCCCGGCCGAGCTCATTAATGATTAAGGCCCCCAGTTTGTGTCTGACTTAATGCAAGCTTTCTGTTAGAAAATACAGATGATGCATATCATGGCCAGTCCTTATCATCCCCAAACAAACGGCTTGTGCAAGCGTTTCAGTGGTACATTGAAACAAATGTTGCGCACCTTTGTGGAGTCCCAGGGCAAGGACTGGGAACGATATCTGCCTCATCTGCTGTTTGCTTACAGAGAGGTGTCCCAAGAGTTCACAGGCTTTTTGCCATTTGAACTTCTGTACGGAAGGAGGGTAAGAGGGCCCCTGGACCTAATTTGTGAGTCCTGGGAGGGCAAGATTGCCAACCCAGAGGTCTCTGTTGTGGATTATGTCCTAAAATTCAGAGATAAAATGGAGATGCTGGTGGGAATTGTGCGGGAAAACATGACACAGGCCCAGGCCAGACAGAAACGTTGGTATGACCGTAATGCTAGGGAACGAACATATAACGTTGGTAAGCTGGTGTATGTTCTGCTTTCCCTGCGGAAGAACAAACTCCAAGCAGAATAGGAAGGCCCGTACACCATCACCCAGCGTCTGAACGATGTCACCTACTTGGTCAGGTTGGGAGAAGGGAGTAAACGGCAGAAGGCCTTTCATGTGAACATGATCAAAGCACATCATGAACGCACGCCCTATGTCATGCCAGTCTGTAGTAGGCCAGAACCTGAAGAGGCTGATCCACTTCTAGACATGTCATATAGGCATGACTGATGAGACCCGAGACAGGGAAGGTTGAGGCCATCCTGGCCTGGCCTACCATTCAAACCAAAAAGCAGGTTATGTCATTCTTGGGGACAGCTGGCTACTATAGGAAGTTTGTATGTCACTATAATAGCCTGGTGAAACCTCTGACCGACCTAACCAAAAAGAAACTGCCCAAAGTGGTGTCTTGGACACCAGAATGTGAGAGGGCATTTCAGGCCTTGAAGGAAGTGCTGGCCAGCGCCCCTGTGCTACAGGCTCCAGACTTCACCGTTTCCTAGTGCAGACTGATGCCTCTGCCTATGGGTTGGGTACAGTCTTGAGCCAAGTGGATGACACCGGAGAGGAACATCCTATCCTCTACCTGAGCCGGAAGCTGCTTCCCAGGAAAGTGGCATACGCCATGATCGAAAAGGAGTGTCTTGCAATCGTGTGGGCTCTCCAGAAGTTGTAAATGTACCTTTATGGAAGGCACTGCACAGTGATCACCGTTCACAATCCCTTGAACTGGCTAAATCGTGTTGCTGGGGAAAATGGCAAGCTACTTCGGTGGAGCGTAATTCTTCAGCAATACGATTTCACCATCCAGCATAAGAAAGGCAGCACCCATGGCAATGCTGATGGGTTGTCAAGACAAGCCAAGCCCCCAGGAGTCATGAGGGAAATGGCGGTTCCCTCCCATGCAGCCACCTGAGGGGGAGGTGTAACGGTCCTGTGTACTGGGCTGTGGCCTAGCTGTGTGCATAGAAGCCATTTTGTCATGTCTCAATCTCACCTCAGCCATGTTGGTATGTGGAGGGCAGCTCACAGTGACCCCGCTCCTCACCCTTTTCCTTTCAGTTATCCAATACACAAACTGGTGATTGAAGCCAGACATTCCTTACCAGTTTCCCAATACACATCTCCGGGTCCATAAAACTGCCTGCCTAGTGCTTCAGTGACTAGAAAGTTAACAGACACCTGTCGTAAAAAGCTCAATCCACATAAATTCAGCATGTGTTATAACTTCCAAAATAATAATACCACAGACATGGACATATTTAGTTTCCTCTGATAATTTGTAACGTTTCAAGTCCAGACACCCCTATGTCAGATCATATGGTGAACCACTGGTAACGCTTCTTTCTCCTAGATAAATTAGATATTGGAAACCTATCATGTTTACATAGTTAGTGAGGTTGAAAAAAGACACAAGTCCATCAAGTCCAACCTTTGTGTGTGCTTTTATGTCAGTATTACATTGTATATCCCTCAATGTTGTGGTCCCTTAGGCGCCCATCTAATATTTTTTTGAAATTATCTATGCTCCCAGCTGAAACCACTGTTTGTGGAAGAGAATTCCACATCTTTACTGCTCTTACCGTAAAGAACCCTCTATGCAGTTTAAGGTTAAACCGGCTTTCTTCTAGTTTTAATGAATGGCCGCGTGTCTTTGTGTGCTCCCTTGCGCTGAATAGTTTTGTCCCTATTGTGGGGTCACCAGTACAGTATTTGTACATTGAAATCATATCCCCTCTCAAGGGTCTCTTCTCCAGAGAGAATAAGTTCAGTGTTTGTAATCTTTCCTCATAACTAAGGTCCTTCAGTCCCTTAATTAGCTTTGTTGCCCTTCTATGAACCCTTTCTAGTTCCAGGACATCCTTCCTGAGTACTGGTGCCCAGAACTGGACGGCATACTTCAGGTGCGGCCTCAACAGAGACTTGTTTATATTTGTTGTAATGCAAACTTCTCGCTGGACCATGATATTGATGTTAGCAGTCTGTAAACAGTAGAGATGCAGTGATATGAATATTTATCACAAACTGTACCTGGGACATGGTCATGAAATGGGGACCTCCCAGCGACCAACCCTCCAAGCTCAATTGGTCAAGACGGAGGCCATCTGTCAACACCCCTTTGATCCCAAAGAAAAGGGAGATGCCAAGTACAGTTTGACAGTTCTCTTTTTACAATCAAACCACGAACATCTGACAAGTTTGAGAACCATCATTGACCAAGCTCTGTTCAACCCAAGGACATTGATTGCAAGTATCTTTCCTCCTTAAATTCTACCTTATTTCTTTGTTGCTGTAATATGTCTTTATTGCTTTGAAATACCTTTTTTCTGAAAATCTTTAATTTGCACCAAATTTGACCTTTTCATTATTAAAACCTTATTTTGAAAAGTGTTAGCCTTGTCCCTAAAGCTCTTAATGCAAACTATAAATGAACCTGGCTCTTGAAGAAGTGCTACTGTCTAGAATAAATCATCTGAATTTACCTGTCTGTGGTGATAGTGTGTGTTACAGGTGCTTATTGTAAAATCATAATTGGTATTGCTAAATTGGTGGGAGTCCTGATGCTTCCGGATCAAAGGTCAGTGGTGGCAGTGAAAGAGTTAATTGCTTAAATTAGCCCGGTAACAATCGCTCCCAGGCTGCTGGCATCTAGATTGTGGTCCCGCAAGCTGGAAAATCTTTGTGCTGGTTGCAGCTGAGAGTGACATTGTTATGTTATTGCAAAAAAGTGTAGGCTATCACGCTATTGGTTAATCAAAAGCCGCAAACACAGCATTCGACTAAATGCAACCAAGGAAATAAACAAAGTGTTGCGCTAAAAAAAGGAAGTGATTCATATGACAAGGTCACTCAATTATTTAAAGTGATAGTGCATATATAGAACCTGTAGTGATCACATACATATACTCAAAAATAAAGTGATACTGCATAAGTTGACTCTACATTAAGTCCAAATAACCTGTGATGATGAATGACTTAAAGTAAACAAGGTATCAAATAAGTTGACTCTATGATGGTCAATGATTCAAGTGAAAAAGTCCAAATAAACCTGTGATGGTTAAAGACTTAAAGTCAACAGTGCATAAAAAGTCCAAACAAATGTCCCAAATAAACAATAAAGTTGAACATAAAGACAGGTGGAATGTGCATAGATCGAATCCGTGGTGAGTTATCATCCAAAGATCGATGGAGAGGGTTAATGATGACAATAAAGACCAACAATTCTTCTCTAAGATAAAAAAAGGTGGACCCAGATGGGTTGGGTACACTTGACCGTACGGCCAGTGGACCTTACAGGCTTGCAGTGGAAAACTCCACAAACAGTGATAGCAGGATCTTCGTTGGTGGTGCTGGTGAACTTCTCCTTTTGAGTGGTCCCTTTGGTAGCACCGGAGTCAAGGCTACCCTCGACATCAGACCTCACCGGGAACCATGTGAAGAAAAGAAGCCGCTCCACATTGTGTAGTAAAACATACCGGTTTATTCCACCGATACAGGAACAGACAAAATAAAATCTGGCAAATAAAATACATAAAAGAAAGACTGCGATAGGCACGTGGTCCCCATCCGATGCGTTTCGTCCGCACCATCTTGTGAATGGGCCGTACTTCTGGGTTATACTGGTGGGTGGAGCCTACTTTAATTTGTGTGTGGTTAATGGGGCATTGCTATTTATACTGCAGTAGTGGCGGGTGGCCCCCACATCCCAGAAGACGTTGATGCGGACGAAACGCGTTGGGTGGGGACCACGTGCCTATTGCAGTCCTTCTTTTATGTATTTTATTTGCCGGCTTTTATTTTATTTTGTCTGTTCCTGTATCAGTGGAATAAACTGGTATGTTTTACTACACAATGTGAAGCGGTTTCTTTTCTTCACATGGTTCCCGGTGAGGTCTGATGTTGAGGGTAGCCTTGACTCCGGTGCTACCGGAGGGACCACCCAAAAGGAGAAGTTCACCAGCACCACCAACGAAGATCCTGCCATCACTGTTTGTGGAGTTTTCCACTACAAGCCTGTAAGGTCCACTGGCCGTACGGTCAAATGTACCCAAACCATCTGGTAAGAGTCCACCTTTTTTATCTTAGAGAAGAAGTGTTGGTCTTTATTGTCATCATTAACCCTCTACATCGATCTTTGGATGATAACTCACCATGGATTCGATCTATGCACATTCCACCTATGTTCAACTTTATTGTTTATTTGGGACATTTGTTTAGACTTTTTATGCACTGTTCACTTTAAGTCTTTAACCATCACAGGTTTATTTGGACTTTTTCACTTGAATCATTATTACGTTATTGACAGCGAGGTATGAGATTGGCCGGTCCTCTGTCACGAGTTAGTAAGGAGGGCAGGGATCTAATACCCACGTTCGTCACACATGGGACACACTCCGTGGCTAGGACCCCAGGGTGCTGGTGGCGAGACCATTACATCGTGTAAAATAACAGGACCATTATCATGGCAACCATGTTGCCGACCCCAATTTAATGGAGAGGGGAATTTAGGATACAGAAATCAAACTTTGAGAAACCTAGAATTATTGAAACAAATGGACAAATAAAGAATTTGTGCCCTAAGGGCTAAAGTACGAATTGGCCACAGCATACCCTGCTAGTCATCCTCCTTCTCCAACTTTGGCAAAGGGTGACAAATCGGTTGAAAGTTAGATGATGATGAGATCAGTGCATGACTCACGCTAAACATGGGGTGACTGGAGTACTAGTGAGAAGGCAGGGAATGCAGAAGGGCCAGATCGAGCGAATAAAAAAATAGAATGGGCTTCCTGTGTGGATGAAAAAGGGAATGCCCGAGGACAGTGGAAATCTCCATCAGTCCATGTAATCAGGTGGAGCCAGAAGGGGAATGCAAATCTACCCCGTTTGGAGGAGCTTCGGTTGTCAGCCGCGGAGGTGGAAGCAAAGTTCTTCTGTGGTGAGTTGGAGGCAGAGCGTCGTCGCTGGCATTGGTCTTTATGTGAGGAAGTTGGGGAGGTGAGTTGCAGATCCTGGAGTAGGGATTGGAGGTCATCCTGTGATTTGCAGGTGTGCTTACGGCTCTTGTAGGTAAATCAAAGAGAGAAGGGGAACCCCCAGGTATTGGTGATATGGTGAGTTTGAAGAACCTGGAGTTGTGGATTGAGCGCTCTGTGCTTGGAGATGGTCGATTGAGAGAGATCCGCGAACAGCTGGTATTTTTGGCCTTGGAATTGGAGGGCATCCCTCTGTCATGCCGCTTGGAGTAGCTGTTCCTTTGATCAGTAGAAGTGAAGTTTAGTGACTATGTTGCGTGGTGGACCCTCTGGTCTGAGTAAGTGCTCTGTGAATTCGGTCCATTTCCAGGCGTTCAATGAGGATGAATGGGGCAAGTTCTTGGAATAAGGCAGTGACAGTGGACTGGAGGTCAATCACTGTTTCAGGGATGCCTCTAATATGGATGTTGGACCTGCGGGCTCGATTTTCAAAATCCTCTAATTGGGATTGCAGGCATAGGTTTTCCTCCCTGAGGGCTTCTAGATCATCAGCCTGGTTGTTTATGGTGGTGTCTAGGTCGTCAACCCTTTGTTCCAGTTCTGATGTGCGGTGACCCAGCTCCCTGATTTCCTTTGTGAGGCGCTATGTAATTTGGTCAGATGTCTGCCTCAGGGCTCTCTGGAGCATACACTCAAACTGGAGGAGGAGATCGGGCTGAATTGTCGAGGATTGTGAGGACAGTGGGGAAACCAGGAGATCACAGTCTGACTCATCCTCATCTCCGTGCGGGAGCTGTTTCCTGGGCGAATGTTGTGAGCCTGCACACTGAGAGGCCTCAGACATCATTTTGGAGGATGCCCAGGTGAGCACTTCCCTGATCGTTTCGGGCTTAGCTTTCTGCGTGGAGCCGCCGAGTACCATGATGGCAGCTGTGGTCTGTTCCTGTGGCTTGCGCGGTGCATCGGGTGTAGAGGACAGGAGCCTGGCGCGGTGTTTTGCTGCTGTGCGACCTTCCGTGATGTGGAGCCCTAGTCACAAGCGACCAGCATAGACGGCTTCGCAAATGCGCCCCCCGCCCTGGGTGACATTTTTAAGGGGGTGGTGCTGCCCCCCCCCCCAAGCAGAAGTGCGTGGGTGGCTCTTTAATTACTCCCTGTCCTTTTGGTGGTCATACCGGGATGATCCCTGCAGCTGCAGGCATCACCCCAGTATCGTTTTTTTAGAGCCGGTGGCTGGCAATTACAAGCATTGGGAGGAGATGTCCTCCCCTCCCCCGCCTTCCGCAGCTCTCCCATCCCACCGGAAGATCCGAGCAACCAGCTGGCACGTCCACCGACTGGTTGGACAGCCGAGCAAAGCAGGGATTGGCTTTGATCAGCTGTTTGTAACAGTAAACCAAAAGTGATGACATGGCATCACTTATGGTTTATTTGGAAACCATCCGCGCCAGTTTTTAAAATTCAAAAGCAATGTAGACCTGGTGGACATTTAAAAAATTCAAAAATATCAATCTGGGTGTTTTGAATGCTTTTAAGTGCAGAGGAGGGATTTGGGGTCGTATAGACCCCAGATCTCTCTATAAAGAGTACCTGTCACATGTTTACATTCCTTGTGACAGCAATAAAAGTGATCAAAATAATAAATAAATTAAAGCAACAGTGTAAAAAAAAAATTTAAAAATGTATAATAAGAAAAGAAAAAAAAAATCGAAAGTGCCCCTCCTCCTGTGAAAAGGTGAACGCATGTGTCGGTCCTGCGTGCACGGAAACAGCAATTGTTCCACCCATGTAAGTTATCACCGTGAACATCAGATCATGGGCAGTAATTCTATATATATATATATATATATATATAGGAAGCCGCAGCTGTTCAATGTAAATGGCTGTAGCTTCCCCATCAGACCCTGGGACAAGAACGGTATGCTGCGGCTGGGGTGGGACAAACTTAGATGGGGGGGCACCTGATCTTGGTCTTGCCTAGGGCAGCACAAAACCAAAAAACACCACTGCCCGCATTGAGACCAGGAGTTGGGAGATGGTTGCAGTATACTAAAATTCTAGCTATGTCATTGGATATGTGATGGAATAAGACGTGTATACATTCTGCTAGAGTGAAAATATACTGTATATCCATCTTTGATTTGTTTTGTTTTTTAAATTCCTTTATTTATCAAGAGAGGTTGCATAATACAAACATCTGCATAGATATAAAACAATGAACACGTACAGTTGACTACCAGTGTAGCGGGCTATGGCCAAAAGAGAATGACATGTCTATTGTCTCCGCCGAAAGGCAATAACAAACAACATTTGCAAAAAGTGTCAGGTAAAGAACGTTAAACTAGGAAACAACACCCAATGCTCCGGCAATCCTATTCACGGAGGGATCAGGAGAAAATTACACTAGTAGCAACTTCTCATTTTCTATTAGTAAAGACTTAAGGTGGGTCGAGGGGTTGCAGTTCTCGACTAGTTAGCATGTTGAAAAAAATCTGTAGATAAAATACAACCAAACGTAAGGGATAAAGGGGTAGAAAAGTATAGCGCCATACAATAAAGTTCCATTTTTAAAACTGGTGAGGTCAAAATATAAATACAGTAGAGTAAACAAAAGGGTGAGTGGCATATTTCAGAACAAAACATCTAGAAAAAGTAGCCAGAGAAGAGAAAAAGGAGAGGGAAGGTCAGAGAGGGGAAGACAGAGATACTTGGAGAGTGTGTCCAGGCTTTAGCAGCATTCAAGAATTGTATGGTAAGCGAGGATTTATATTTCTTAATGGGTCGTTCCGATAAATGTCCACCTGGTCTACATTTGTTAGATGTCTGATGGTACGGGTCACCCCCCGCTAGAAGAGCTGCAGCTTTGAGCCGCTCCAGAAGACATGCAACACCGTACCTTCCTCTGTACCACAATGCCAACACAGGCTAGAGGCCTGCAGAAAGAGACGATGCAGGACAGATGGGACTCTGTACCACCTGGACAAGATTTTGTAACACGTCTCTTGTACTTTGGTGGCTATGGAGGATTTGCGGGCAAAATGTAAATTTTTTTCTTTTTGAAAGTCAGTGAAATGAGAGCCCAGGTCTGATTCCCATTTAAGGAGAAATTGGGGGGTGAAGCACTCCCTTGGTTTGGTCAGGGAGGAGTATATCATGGAGAGGCTATAATGGATCGGTTCTCCCCGATGGCATACGTCCTCCAGGTTTGTAAGCGGTCTAGAGATACCAGGGACCCGAAGGTGCTTTCGGAGAAAAGTACGGAGTTGGAGGCCACTGAGGAAATCCAGAGGGGGGTGGGGGGGTGGTGGCATTTATCCTTGCGACAGGGGAGAGGGAGCCATCTGTGCGTAAGAAATCAGTCACATACACTGTATGCAGAATTATTAGGCAAATGAGTATTTTGACCACATCATCCTCTTTATGCATGTTGTCTTACTCCAAGCTGTATAGGCTCGAAAGCCTACTACCAATTAAGCATATTAGGTGATGTGCATCTCAGTAATGAGAAGGGGTGTGGTTTAATGACATCAACACCCTATATCAGGTGTGCATAATTATTAGGCAACTTCCTTTCCTTTGGCAAAATGGGTCAAAAGAAGGACTTGACAGGCTTCGAAAAGTCAAAAATAGTGAGATATCTTGCAGAGGGATGCAGCACTCTTAAAATTGCCAAGCTTCTGAAGCGTGATCATCGAACAATCAAGCGTTTCATTCAAAATAGCCAACAGGGTCGCAAGAAGCGTGTGGAAAAACCAAGGCGCAAAATAACTGCCCGTGAACTGAGAAAAGTCAAGCGTACAGCTGCCAAGATGCCATAAA
>BLSH010010555.1:42881-67764 GCA_018402905.1 Glandirana rugosa | reverse complement strand
TATTTCCGGATAAGTTACTAGTTACAACTGAAAAACGAAAATAAATAGTTATCCACACCATTTTTCCGTGTACGATGGTCGTCCCCCGTCATCTCGTCGTAATTTTGATTCTCCTCATATGTGACGTAAGTAAGTGTGACATGAGGATTTTTTTTTTATTCGTCTACGTTTTTCACGTTTCAAATACATAGGAACATCACACTTACGACTGAATATGACGTCTTACGTTTACAGGTTTCGTCCAATTTTGATATGTCTACGTTTTACTGTACGTTCAGATGTCTAATAGTAAATGAAGTTATCACACGCATACTGTCAAGACGCCGACTGGACTAAAACGAAGACACCTACCCCGTCTAACATCTGTATAGTTTTAACCTGCTTTGGACATTTGCATTCTGCAGTATAAGTCAGCATTCACACTACAAGGATACATAAACTTTGCACTTTTTGCATCTGCTTATTTTTTTTTTAGGAGTACAGTGTGAATGAATGCAGTGTATACTCCTCTTAGTTTTAATGCTGCTCTACTGCCCCCTGCTGGTAGCATGTGCCTTTTTACCACACCTATTGATAAATAAAAGCAAAAAGTCAACATTGATCATTGAATAGGCCTTTATTTCATGTGACTGCCTAATGTGTAATACATATCTGATAGAGTACTTATCAGGTACCTGTTATTTTACTTAAGGGCTCTTGCACACAGGCACAAAAAAGACAAGTATTTCGGCATACTTTTTTTTTTCTTTTTTAACTACTTCAAGACCAAGCCTCTTTTAGAGATTCTGTGTTTACAAGTAAAAATTAGGGTTTTTTTGCTATAAAATTACTTAGAACCCCCAAACATTATATCTTTTTTTTCCTAACACCCTAGAGAATAAAATGGCGGTCGTTGCAATACTTTATGTCACACCGTATTTGCGCAGTGGTCTTACAAGTGCCATTGTTTTGGAAAAAGTTCACTTTTTTGAGTTAAAAAATAAGACAACAGTAAAGTTAGTCCAATTTTTTTTCCATATTGTAAAAGATAATGTTATGCTGAGTAAATTTATACCCAACATGTCATGCTTCAAAATTGCGGCCGCTCGTGGAATGGCGACAAACTTTGGCACTTAAAAATATCCATTGGCGACATTTAAAAATTCCTACAGGTTACCAGTTTTGAGTTACAGAGGAGGTCTAGAGCTAAAATTATTGCTCTCGCTCTAACAATTGCGGTGATACCTCACATGTGTGGTTTGAATACCGTTTTCATATGCGGACGGGACTTACGTATGCTTTCGCTTCTGCGCGCGAACTCAGCGGGCGCTTTAAAAAAAATTTTCTTATTTATTTTACTTTTTATTTTTTACATCGTCCTTTTAAATAAAAAAAAAAAATTGATCACTTTTATTCTTATTACAAGAAATGTAAGCATTACTTGGAATAGAAAAAAGCATGCCAGGACCTCTTAAATATGAGATCTGGGGTCAAAAAGACCTCACATCTCATATTTACACTTAAATGCAATAAAAGTAAAAAAAAAAAAAAAAAAAAAAAAAAAACAATTGGGAAAAAAAAGTCTCCTTTAAGAGCTTTGGGCGGAAGTGACGTTTGACGTCGCTTTCACCCTGCAATGCTATGGAGCCGAGTGGGCAGCATCCTCCGCTCACAGGCATTGGGGGGGGAGCGGACCAGACCGTCTCCGCTGCTACGCTCCAGACCGTCTCCGCTGCTACCATGAGATCACTTTTATCAGGGATGGGAGATGTGCCCCCTGTACCTGCCACTTTCCCGTCATCTCCGCCACTTACTGGACCCCAGTAAGTGGCGGAGATGACGGGAAAGTGGCAGGTACAGGGGGCACATCTCCCATCCCTGATAAAAGTGATCTCATGGCGAATCCGCCGCAGAGACCACTTTTATCTGAAAGCCGCCTGCCCACTGTTTAAAAAAATACCGGGGTTATGGTAGCTATCTGCTACCATAGCAATGGTATTCAACGGCAAAATACAGCAGGCAGGCCGGAAGTGGTTAAAACAATCTCAATGCAGCCCATTGCTTGGATGCATTTTAACGCACACACACTATATGGACCATACCTGCGTGAGTCTCCTCTGGGTACTCCGGTTTCCTCCCACACTCCAAAGACATGCTGGCAGGTTAATTGGCTCCTGTCTAAATTGGTCCTAGTATGTGTATGTACCTTGAGGGCAGGGACTGATATGAATGTACAATGTATATGTAAAGCTATCAGAGCTATTTAAATGCCTATAATACAAGTCATAAATAAATAATGCAATTATAAAGTAAATGACTTTATTAAACATAGACTGTTCTTTCCACAAACTCAAGCAGAAAAAAAAACAGTTATATACATATGTCATTATACAAAAATTCAACTGCAGTATACAGCCCTAAGGCTAGAATTTGCTTATTCTACCCAGTAGTGTAACAGCTGTCTAAGCAGACGCTGTCGGGTCCATTGCCCCACCAAAACCTTCCTCTATGGTCAAAGACAGTCACTACAGCACTGCAAAGAGCGACAAAGATGTTCACAATACAGCAACCAAAAGTTATTTCTTAAAAAGAAACTGAAGGTTTAATTAACTAAATAGAACTAAAGTTGTATTAAAATTCTGTTTTGAAAGTGTATACTCCTTTAACCGGCTATTTAATATCAGTTTTCTTCTACATATATGCAATCTTTGTTTTACAAATAAAAAATGTTAATGTGGAGTGTTCCCAATTTTTGATCTAAGTTTGTTTTAAAGAGAAAGCACATCAGAAGAGGTTTCCTTTCAGACTCTGTATCTCCTGCATGGGACCCTCTGAAGGGAGGAGAGGGGCCACTGCTCTGACCTACATTTATGTGTGGATATTCTAGCTTTAGCTATTGAGAGTTGTATGCAATGAGATTTCTTTTTCAATACAGCTGATAGAGAGAATCCAAGTCGTATGTGCTGAGAGAAGCACCTGCAGGCTACATATAAAAATATTCCAGATGTATACATCTCTTATGACCCTTACTATAACCCATATTACTAACCTCTGCTAGAGCTCTATAGTAGCCACTTGATTTGCAAATACTATTGTTGAGCATCTCTTTGAATGTATTACTAGTATTCAAGCCCTGATACAGGGGGAGTTTTGAGCCCCAGAAACATGTCTGTTTGGTGTTTTGTCATGTAATTTTTTTTTACTGGCCTCATTCAGGTTCTTGTGGTCTTTTCTTATCCATAAAATGTACTTTAGACTCCAGGGACCCTCTGGTTGAGAGAGCTGTCTCTAAAAGTTGGGCATTTATCTTTACTTAGATTTGGGGTCCAGTGCGCAATCTGCACATTTTCTTGAGGGTTCCCCTGTGCGGTCTTGTTTATTTCCGCTCCATCACTATGAGTCCACTGAAACAATGTATTACTAATCTCAGGAAAAATTATCATTCTACGTGCTCATTACACTGTGAGCAAAGGGAATCAACCATTGTTATATTTATGCAGATATTGTACACTTGCTAAAATTTTAACATGTTTTAAAAAATAATAAGGCCCCCTCCAGACTTCCCAAACAGTCTGCTTGCGCAGTAGGGGACCTGTCCGCTGATCCCCGCAATGTAAGCAGATGAGAGGTCCATGCCCATTCTGCTTATGCAGAGCAAACAAAGATGCAGCCCATTCTCCTCTATGGGCGGACAGGCCACCTGCTCGTTTACACCAAACTGCTATCGGATCCACTAGATGGAAGGGGAACAGATATCCATCTGTCGGTTTTTAGCAGATCGGATTGGATGTAGCACAGCATAACAAAATCTAAACAAAGACAAATAGCAGGAATACATGGTTAGAAAATCGGCCGACCGCTCGACCACCGACCAATGAAACAGCGGTCGGTGGTCAAAAACGTTGCAGGAATCCTCGGGTAGAAAATCGGCCAATGGCTCGACCGCTGAGCAGTAGGTGGTCGAAAATGTTCCGCTCATGCGTGATATGTTCAAGAGATTTTTTTTTTGCTGCCGACCTTCACACCAACACATAGAATATTGTTCGTTCCCAAACGATACAACACAAATTTTCCCTTTTCTAGGTTTTTTTGTTCATGATATCAATATTGGGTATTACTTGCTGGGCATCAAACGATTAGAATATCGGCCCATTGTTTATAGAACAGAAATTTTCGGCCGATATTCTTATCGTGTATTCCTGCCATAAGATACAGAAATGGAGATAAATTGGCCATGGCTCTTTATTAATGGTTTTAAAATTCAGAACAAATAATCTTCATAAATAATAAAGTAAGCAAAGCCATAAATAATCATGGCCATAACTTAGGCCAGTCACTACAACGCCACTTAAAACATCATACATTGGCAAAAATAATTATTTGATCCCCTGCAGATTTTGCAAGTTTGCCCACTTACAAAGAAATGAAGAGTCTATAATTTTTATCATAGGTGTATTTTAAATGATAGAGACAGAACATAAACCAAAATTTCAGAAAAAAAAACAAAGATCCCCAAGCAAAACATGACTTAGTACTTGGTGGAGAAACCCTTGTTGGTAAGCACGAGACACAAAGTAAGACGTTTCTTGTAGTTGGTTACCAGGTTTGCACACATCTCAGGAGGGATTTTGGTCCCGTCTTCTCTAAATCCTTAAGGTTTCTTGATTGTCGCTTGGCAACTCGAAGTTTCAATGTCACGCTGGAAGACCCATCCACGACCCATCTTCAGTGTTCTGGCTGAGGGAAGAAGGTTCTCATCCAAGATTTTACAATACATGGCCATGTCCATTGGCCGCTCAAGATCATCCTTACCCCATGTGGCAAAATCTTGCATGGAGCTTCAGACCGAGGCAAATGGAAGTTATTTTGTATTTCTTGCATTTGTGAATAATCACTCCAACAGTTGTCTCCTTCACACCAAGCTTCTTACTGATGGTTTTGTAGCCCATTCCAGCCTTGTGCAGGTCTACAATCTTGCCCCTGACGTCCTTTGACAGATCTTTGATCTTGCTCATGATGTTGAGGTTTGAATGGAAGAAAGATTCTGTGGACAGGTGTCTTTACACATACACATAATGAGTTGTCGTTAAGAGCACCTTCTTAAATTGACAGGACTAATTTGTGTACCACATGAGCACCTACTGTAGCCAGTCTGTGGGAGCCAAAATTATTGTTGGTTGGTAGGGGATCAAATACTCATTTTACTCATTAAATTGCAAATTAAGTTATAACATTTGTATCATGTGTTTTTTCTGGATACTTGGTTGTTATTCTGTCTCTATCATTTAAAATACACCTATGATAACAATTATAGACCCTTCATTTCTTTGTAAGTTGGCATCAAAAAATTATTTTCGCCACTGTAAGTGACTTAATGAACTGTCACCCACAAGCCAGGCTTGTTTTTAAAAAAAAAAACAACCCTGGGAAAAAAGGTCCTCGAACTGCTATCTGAACAGCAGTTTGCAAATTTTTGTTAAAGATGACCAAACCTATATCTGAAAGGTGATCTCCATCACCCGTACAGACCTAGCACACCACCTTCTAATTCTAAATGCCTAAAAGAAAAACCATTAACTGATGACATACATGTCTAATGATCTATACTAACCTTTCTAAAATCTTCTAGTAATTTTAAAGCATGAGATTCAAACCAGACAAGTCTGAATAATCTCAGAAATGACCATCATCATGTATAGGAAAACATCTCAAACCGGTGGTCATTTTTTATTCCCAATATCATTAACCCAAAGATGTAGAATGAGGATACTAGGAACAGGCCATAACTGATATAGAATTCCTAACTGAAAAAACAGATGAACCTATTTTATACCTCTTCCTCCTGTGCCGAAAAATGTTTTCTAAAATTAGGGTAAAAACACAAAATCTCAATGTAAATTATTGCAGCCCTCCTTTGGGACCAAAATATGTAGGAATGTCCCGCAATCCATCCAGACAGAAAGCAATCTAAAAATAAATATTCAAAAGCATGAAAGTTAGGACAAAGTAAAGTTTATAACAATCTGAACTCCATCTACTATTTTTTTTAAATATTACTAGCGTACTATCCAAAGCTACATAGTCTGGTTGCAGGGGACTTTTCACAAACGATGCTGGCATATATACAAAAGGCCTGCAACCAATTTTGAAATGTCTAGGAAACAAGTCTAGGTCTATATTCTTCAGATTGGTCATCCTTGTTATCATTTTTAAACTTCATACCAAATCTTTTTTTTTTTTTTTATATACAGCACCACTGCTTGCTGCTGCTAAGAAGTGCTGGATGTTGCTGTGGCAATCACCCCTGTGACATCATGATTGTGAGCAGAGCCTACCGCTGAGGCACTAGCGCTTCTGCCTCTGCCTTCTGACATTCCGCACCCTTGTGCTTTAATTGCTTGTCACTGGCGGGAGCAATTGATGTTCATTCTTTTGGGCAGTGATTGAGAGTAGAAGGGGCGCTGCCTTCTCCTCCTCTTGGCCGGACACTGCCCACTTCTTGGCCTCTCACTGCCTTCCCGTTTACTGGAAGGGGAACTTCGTCTGTAACGTCCTCTTCTTGTAGCTGGACTTCAGCACCAAGGACATTTTCATTCTTCTCCTAGCAGTGTTCCTTGGAACTTGCAGACTTTCCCTGGTTCCAAGAGGCATGAAATCCCAGCTTGCTGATGAGCTTCTCTGGTCGCAGTGCCCTGTTGACGCAACGCCTCTGGTAGGAGAGACTTCTTCCACTATTCATTGCCGCCTTCTTCCCCTGCTCTCTCGATGAGCTGCTGCATCAAGGTCTTCATGCCACCAGAGATACTCCATCGTGAGTTCTTAGTATTATAGCTCCAAAACTCACAGACAGATCTTGGATGACTGGTGACCCTTTCTAGAACTTTGAAAAGTCAGCTAACAGACCCTGAGCCCCCACATGTGTCCAAGCTTACAAAAGTGGGGAGCAGTGAAACTGCCAGCTGCCACCATGAAGACAGGTCCCCCTCCTCTTCTTCTCATTTATTGATAAAACATCTAACTATTTATTTTTAAAAGCTTTACGACTAAAACTAAAGATGGCCATACAGTAGTAGAATTTCATTAAAGGAGAACTCCAGGAAAAAGTTTTTTAAAACTTTTTTACCTTGTCAGAATGTGCTAGTTTCCACCTATAGTTCCATCTGTCAGTGAGAAAGCCACACTTGTATTTTGAATATAATGGTTTACTCCTCTGAATATACATTTTGTAAGACCAGTGGCTGCTGTGCCTTCCATAGAAGTGGCCACCGGTCTTGTAACTTCCCTGCAGTAGTCTGTTTCAGCTAGCAGTGATGTAGTTACATCACTGCTAGCTGCAGTGAGTGGGTCAAGGAGGCTCAGACTCCCGGTTTGAACCGCCCACTATAACTACATCATCATTTGACTGACATAAGTGCGGGCCGTTCATGTATTCTACATGGAGCTGTTCGCTCCGCCCACACACCCTCCACTTCATTGCATTTTCCCTTGTTTAAATGGGAAATGTAGTGCCATTTATCTTCAGGGACGTGACATCCAGCGAGAGAGAAGGTTCCCTTCCCTGTCCACAGAAACAGCTTCATTTCTGAGTGAGGGGATGATGTCAGCGGGACAGAAAAGCAAGAATTCAAAGAAAAATATGTAATTATATGATACAGTATGAAATATTTAAACAGCTGCAGCGCCTAGGATCAGATAAAATCAAATGAAAATAACACTCTAACAGGAGCGAAGCAAAACAACTAGCTGCAGTGTCAAATTGGCCATACGGTGAATAAAGATGTAAATCACCGCGCTCAGTTGTGTGAATGTTATATAATCCTTGTTATAAACTCTTGTAAAGTTCATACATAAATGGACAGTCCCAGGTGATGGTAATCAAAAAGTGCTCATGCTTATTCCTAAATGCAATGGCGCCCCACATGGATGTACACTCACCCCTCCTCCAGCGACCACCTATCTCTAATGTGGTCAAATACAGTGTACAGGGAGTGTCCCCTGTGGGTATCTGTTGTGTCCCGCTCCTGTCGCTATTGCTCCATCATAAGGGTCACCATAAGTATAAGAAGAAAAAACCTCATTGCGCAAATATCGTTTAAAATGTATTGGGTTAAAAACAAATGAAAAACCTCACATGCTGAGGTGCCTGGTAGTCCTGGCACCCGACGTATTAGCAGCCGATTTGCTTCCAGGGGAAATCAGCCCTCTCAGTGCCGCCCATATCCCGACTCTCACTCAATTTCCCGCAGTCGGCACAGGCAGAAGTGTGTCACGGTGATGCAATCAAGCCTCAACGCGTTTCAGCCAATTGTAAACGGCCATCATCAGGAATCCATTTCCTATTTGAAGGCTTTGTGACTAAAGAGGCCAAACACTAGTAGAATTTCATTACATTTTTTTGCTTTAAACCAGTTGTATACCCCGCTTGGTCATTTTTACCTACAGGTATAATGTAGGTGAAATTAATATCTCCTAAACCTGCATTGTTTACAATATATTTACCCTGCATGCAGCCGCTGACGTCAGCGGCACATGTGCTCTGAAGGTCTGGTGGATAGAGCCGGAACGTAGGACTCCCACGCGCATGAGTGATGTCATCATGGCTCCAGCCACTCACAGCGCCGGAGCCCGCAAGCCCAGAAACGCCGAGGGGACATCTCAGCCTGCTCAGCAGTGACCGGGCGCTCTGCGGGAGCTTCGTTCTAAGGTAAGTATTTCATAACGTGCTAGTATGCAATGCATACTAGCTCATTATGCTATTGTCTTGCAGTTTTTTAGTGCTTTTTTCTGCAGTTTATTACCGCTTTAAATACTTTTTTTTGTTTTTCTAACCGTTGGAATGGAGTCTGACCGACATTTGTTTTCGACCACAGTGATGTGAAAATTTTGAAGGAATAGAATTCTCAAAAGAATTAAATTTCTAACCGTGCATGTGGTTTTCATTCAGAAAAGTACATCCGTTCCAAAATCAAAATGTTAAGCAAGCAACATTTTTAAATACTTTTGAATGACTTTTGTATGAATGTTCGCTTGAAAATCTCCCAGTGTACGGCCAGCTTTAGATACATGAATTTATTTATTTTTAACAAAGGGTATGTGGCTCCTTAGCATGTCAAAGCTGTACACTTCTGAATAATAAACAAATATCACTGCTGTCATGCACCAATTAAATCTTTCCTTCTTGTGCGTCATGTGTGATGATGCAATGGTTGGGGGGTGGGCATACACAGATTACTGCTGATTCTGGCTTAGGCAGATAATTTATTTAATAGCGGACAGCTACAGAAATTGTTAATTTGGGGGTGAAAATAGTTATACCATTAATAGAAATATACAAAATATATTGTTTAGACTGAGGTTCTTCTCAAAATGAACTGGGAGCTGGTTAATATGCAGTATTGCAAACCTTTTTGTCTTTTTACACTAGATTATTAGTTAAGGCTTTGCAGGTACTGAAGGTGTTGCATTCCACCAATGTGTCCAGAATGAATTCAGTTTCAAAGTCAGCGCACCCTTCCAGATACCCCTAGTACTGCAGGAACTGCCTGACTCTTTGACCTAAGCAGAGCAAGCTGGCTAATTGAGGTATTGGGCACTCCCACAGTAAGGGTGCAGATCACACACTGCCTTTAGTGTAGTAGAAGAGAGCCAACACATTAGTATCACCTTGGAACATTTAACTATAATGGGATGGGGTCAGATTTATTTTTAGGTTTCTATTTTTTATTAAAAAAATATTTTAAATTAAAAAACAACATTTAATAAAAAGTTGCACCCTAAACAGTGGTGTCACAGAGCATGAGGGGCTTTCCAAAGAGACAGCAAAGCAGAAACTGTTTGCTTTCAGACTGTCTCTCATTAAAATCTGATTTGGACTACCTTAATGGAGCAGGCAGGGATAGAGACAAAGGGGGATGAGTCACTACTCTGACTCTTTCAACTGAATGTAAATTTGAGCTTGAGCAACAGCAGACTCTTTTTAGCAAAGTCTGTCTTTATATGGTCTGACTTTAGGCCAGCTATAGATGGATCGAAATTCGGCTGGCTCAACAGGAACCAGCCAAATTTCAATCCATCTATGGGGAGGATGGTTGTACTGAAGTTGATCTATTGATCAACTTCAGTACAACTAACCTGTCTTTTTTTTCTTACGATTATGATCGCCCGCTATACCCGGCAGCAGTAATCATTTTATTCTGATGGTGGGGAACCCTTCCGCTGTCAGAATACAGTAGCGCAGCTGGAGAGATTCCTCCATCAACAATGACTGTGCTGATGGGCCAGCCATTGGTTGAGAACACAGATTGGGAGTCGGTCATGAACCTTCGACAGGCCAAATGGCCAGCTTGTCGGCTGGTTTCTATTGAACCTGCCAATATTCGGACCGTGTGTACTAGCATCGGCTAGATATATAAAATATGAAATATGCTATATTTACTTGAAAATAAAAATGTAATTGTATTTTTTACTTCTCAAACAATATTTAAAAGCACTATACATTTCCTTTAAAATGTAATTTATTTGATACAGCGGAAACACACTAAAAACACTGTCATTTTTTTTTTAAGTACTATAAACATATGAGTTCAAATACTCATCACTTGTGTTGTTGGGGAGTTGATTCTCAGGTCATTCCTATACCCTCATAATTTGGTATACTAATCTAAAATCATGTGACCCCTCCCACCCGTCCTTGCTGATGGAGTGTTTGTTGAGTTGCTCAGAACAGCTTATCACATCTGACTCCCAATATAGCAGCAGGTTTATATGAACTATTCTATAGTACCAATAGCTGGACTACTCTCATCATCTAGTCACACGGGAGCTAGTGCAATAATAAAAGTTAAAAACGTGTCAGCATATCAAGGCATTTAACTCTGCCCTGCTCTATGTAATGCAACACTGCAGGAAAACCTTATTTTTCCTGCAGGAAAACCTACACACACACACACACACACACACAAGCATTGAAATGCCAGAGCTAGCACTGAACAAGTCTGCAGGCTAGTGTGAACCTAGCCTAAATCTTAGTAGCTACAGTATGTGATATATACTAGCTTACTACTGAGTGGTTTACTAGTCTTCAGAAGCTTTTGAAAGAAGAGAGATTTTAATTAATGGTAAAAAAAAAAAAATCAATAAGGCCTCATTCACAGGGGTGCTGATGCCCATTCCATTCACAAGCTGATGCCCAGGAAAGGCCATTTGTTTCTGCATCCCTAGCCAGCAGGTGCTCCATGCAGGCAGCTCATTTGTCGTAGTGTTGCATGCCTGTCATATTAGGATGAACAGCTGTGTTTGTGCAGCCACTGCATCCTCATATGCTTCAAAGGCTGCCTGCATGCATCACCTGCCAGCTAGGGACGCAAAAACAAAGGGTTGTTCGCCATGTACGGGCATCAGCAAGGTCTAAACCGTACAAATAGCTTCATAAACCTATATATTCAAGTAAAAATAGGATTTTTGACTTACCGTAAAATCCTTTTCTCTGAGTTCATTGATGGACGCAGCCTCTTAATCTTGACATGTGGGTATGCACCTTTTCCCAAGAGTAGACTAGGCAGAACGTAGTTCAGAAAAAAGCAAAGCTAGCCCCTCCCAGGGGGCAGTCCTCACTCAGCATAACCCCCTCCGCCCTGCTAGCACTTCAGTTCGTAACAAGCAGTACAAAACACAGACACCACAGAGGGGTGGGTGCTGCGCCCGTCAATGAACTCAGAGAAAAGGATTTTACGGTAAGTCAAAAATTCTATTTTCTCTTTCATTCACTGACAGACGCAGCCTCTTAATCTTGACATGTGGGGACGTCCCAAAGCAGTGTCAACAAAAGAGGGGTGGGTAACACAATAACAACTGTACCCAACGGAAAACTGAAGTGCTAGCAGGGCGGAGGCGGGTTATGCTGAGTGAGGACTGCCCCCTGGGAGGGGCTAGCTTTGCTTTTGCCTTGTCTACTCCTGGTAAAAGGGGCATACCCACATGTCAAGATTAAGTGTCTGCGTCCGTCAATGAACGAAAGAGAAAAGGCAACATTTCATAACCATATTAAACACATACAATAATGTTTTAAATAAATTATATAAAGTATAACTCCTTTTAGCCAACTGCCATAAGTATAAGTTACCAACTGTATCTTTTTTTCTTTTTCTGCTTACACTAAGAGCCCTCTCACACTGGGGCCGCCTGAGCGACAACAGTAAAATGCTGCTAGCTTAACAGTGCTTTACCGCTGTTATAACAGCACTTTGGCGCCGCTATTCGGGTGGCAGCTGGGCGCTTTTAACCCCTAAGAAGGGGTTAAGAGTGCTGGCGCTCCTGGAGCGATGTACAGCCGCTTCGGAAGCGCTGCCCATTTATTTCAATGTGCAGGGGCAGTGGAGGAGCGGTGTATACACCACTCCAACACCAGCCCAAAAATGCTGCTTGCAGCACTTTTCCTAACATCCTGCAAGCGCACCGCCCCAGTGTGAAAGCACTCAAGCTTTAACCCTGGGGAGGATTAGGAGGCAGTTTAGAGGCGCTTTACAGGCACTATTTTTAGTGCAAAAACGCCTGTAAATTGCCTTCAGTGTGAAAGGGGTCTAAACAGAAGAGTCATTCCCACGAGGACACAGGCCTCGGGACTTGTAGGAACACCCCTGTCCCGTTACATTTTTAAAATCAAATAAAATCAGTTTTTAGAAAGCAGGAGCCATCTTTGGCACACATACTGTAGCAGCACTAAGTAGCCATAATGGACATGTTTAGAACGCGAATGCCATATGTGTCTGGACGGAGGAGCTCATTGGATATAACACGAGCCATGCATGTGGCTTGACCCTCAGACCACGGCCTCTGCTCAGGCATGTCACATATCACCTCAGTCTATCAATTAAAAATCTGCATCCAGTGTGAAGACATTGTCCTGTGTATGTGACATCACCGCGAATCGCTGGTATTCCGACACACGCTTTTCGAAGAAGTTGGTTTTCCCTTCCAGAGAAATGTTCTCCATGAAATCAAAAGGATTTTCTGCTTGAAACACCTGAAAGGAAAAAAAAAAAAAATAAGGATTAAACCAATCTACAATATTTTAATTATAATTCTGCTTAACTGAGTCACGTGAATATTCTGAGAATCAATGTACCTATTGCTATAAAAAGCCGCTCCCTTGTGTGATGAAACCTAGGCAGCTTAGATCACATGGTTTATGGCTACCATTGTATTGCAGATGTTCCATCTCATTAGAGACTGCAGAGAGTCTATTGGTCATAAATAAACAGACCCTGTCAGGTAGATTTGCATAGAACTTTGAAGATCAGCAAAGCACAACCTAATTAGGTGATCCAAGTAGATCCCCCACAACCACACAACAGGTCCCAGGAGGTTGAGGAACCATTCACAGGGCGCAGCGTGGTACACACATTAGAAGTAGATAGCCCACTGTAAAGCTGCAAGGACGCTCCCACAGTTAACATGCTGGCGTCGGGGGACCTGAAGACTAGCAAAGAACTGGCCCGGATGAGAACAGCACTGTTTGTAGCTGCTGAGTTAATTTTTGCAAAACTGTCATTTGGGGTCAGTTTGTCTGCCGCAATGTCGCAGTCCGGCTAAAAAAAAAAAAGAAAAAAAAAAAATCACAGATCTCCGCCATGAACAGTAAAATCAATTAAAAAAAAAAGTCCCTAAATCTATCCCATAGTTTGTAGACGCAATAACTTTTGCTCAAACCAATCAATATCCGCCTATTGGGATTTTTACCAAAAATATGTAGAAGGATATATATCGACCTAAACAGCTAGATAGATAGATAGATAGATAGATAGATAGATAGATAGATACATTTTTTTTTTTTGGATATGCATTATAGCGAAAATGCCACCAAAAGAAAGCTCTATTTTTGGGGGGAAAAAAAAGGACGTCCATTTTGTTTGGGTACAATGTCACACGACCGTGCAAATGTCAGTTAAAGCGACGCAGTGCCGTACTGCAAAAAATGTTCTGGTTGGATGTGGGTAAATCCTTCCAGGGCTGAAGTGGTTAGGCAGAGATTGTATATGTAATGAATAAACATGCCCTCTGTCGATGTAACCTCCGATTTATCGGGCTCCCAGAGAAGGCTGAAGGCGCAGACCCAGTGGGGTTCCTTGAAAACCTGCTTATCTCCACCTACGGCAGGGAGGCTTTTTCAGTGATATTTGCGGTTGAGAGGGCGCACCATATCCCAGCCCGGCCTCGACCTCAGGGAGCCCCCCGCGCACATTCATTGCAAAGTTTCTCAATTTCAGGGATCGTGACAAAATTCTACACCTCACAAGGGAGCGTGGTAACATCCAATATTCCAACACGCACGTGGCCGCATTCCCAGACTTCTCTAACGAAGTCCAGAAGCAAAGATCACGGTACCAGGATTTCAAGAGGCGACTACGGGCAGTGCACCTGAAATATTCCATGCTATACCCAGCTCGGCTCCGGGTGGAGGAGGATCTCCGCACTCACTTCTTCAATGATCCCGAAGCGGCGTCAGCGTGGCTTGACCAGCGAGCAGGACCGGAATAAACCTGCTGTGAAGACGGACACCTCCATCTTGGCGCCTAGCAATGTTGACCGCAGGTACACTGATCTCCCCCTCCCTGTACTTTCCCCCCTCTGGCTCCTTTCTTTTCCCTGCCTCCATCCCCCGATTTTGTTCACACTCCTCTCCGGTGACAAGCTACGCTGTTCACTGGGGCCAACCGACTGTTAATGCCCCCCCAAGCCACAGTATCATCTGCTAATCTTGCCTCACACCGGTCCTATGCTGATCCTGTTTCTCCCCCCCCCCCCACCCCCCGCGGGGGTGTGTGGGATCATGAACATCATCTGTATCCCGTGACTGAGTGTGGGCCCTTAGTTCACCGTTCAGCTTGGGTTGGACATGTATTGGATTTTATACGCCTGCATATGATGTGCGGAAGGCTCCTTATGAAACCACAGACTGGACTCTCTCCAAGCCTCGTACGCTCTATAAAGGAATTACCGCACCACTGGATCCTCCACCCAACTGTTATCCAGTACCGGCTGCGGCCTATGCTCTTCTAAGCAATATTGGAATATGTCCAGCCATTGTACCATCCTTAAGACGCATGCCCTTACACCGCTATTGGGGGTGGAGGTTCTTTTTTCATGTTAAAGTTATGGGTTTCATGCTCACATCTGGTTTCTCGGATGCTGAGCTGGGTGTGGGATGTTATGCTGGGATGGACTGTTCTATCCCGGAACTCTTTCTTCCTCATTGTTTTTCACGCAAGAGCTATTGTAATTCCTCAACATTGCAAACTTATACTCTCCTGTGCTGTGTATATGATGTGATCCAGTACTTACTACATAAACTGTGTCTACACTGTCCAGTGTCCGCCCTGCTGGTCTTACCTCGCAGATCTCCTGAACCCATAAACTCCAATTCTCCAACATGACTTCATTTAAGCTGCTAACCTGGAATGTCCAGGGTGTGCGGGACAAAATTAAACACACGGCTATCCTTACCCTTCTTAAGGCACAACAAGTAAGTATTGCAGCCCTGGTGGAAACTCACGTAACAGGGCAGGTGCAGATGGCTCCAAAGCGTCCCTGGGTGGGATGGAGTTAGCACTCCACCCATACTCAATATTCCAGAGGGGTATCTATCCTAATAAGCAAAACCGTCCCTTTTGAACTCATCTTTCTGCGAACTGACCAGCAGTTTTTATACACGGTGCCGTTAGAAGCTTCCTTATTTTGATACTTGCCTGCTATGTTCCCCCTCTATACCGCTCAGACGTGATACAAGAGGGCCTTGCCTTTATGTCACAATACCCGACCGTCCCGGCGGTGTGGATGGGGGAATTTAACAACGTGATGGACCCGCTGCTGGATAGATGTTCCAGCATGGGTAACACATCAGCGACCTCTGCCCAAACCAGGTTTGCCCATCTAATGCGGGACTTTTCCCTGATCGATACATGGAGGCACAAATATCCTACACATAGAGCCTACTCTTGTTTTTCAACTACACACAACACTATGTCCCGGATTGATTTTATCTTTATTTCCACGGGGCTTCTGCCGAAGTTAACTGAAGTGGCCTTCAGCAGTAGGATCCTTTCTGACCATGCCCCATATTGGATCCCACTAAACCGATTCGCTGACGCCTCGGGGTGTTGGCGGAGATTGAATCCCTACTGGCTCTCGGTTTTGGAAGAACAGCTGGACATTCCTACAGAATTCCAGTTCTTCTTTCAACATAATTTGGACACTTCCAATATGAGGTCAGTCTGGGAGGCCTTTAAGCTGCATGCCAAAATGGTCCTCTTGAACCGCATTAACAGACACAAGTAACATCCATATGAATGGCAGGACCCAAGTTTTTCCAGCAGAACATTACCCAAAGCATCACGCTGCCTCTGCCGGCTTGCGTTCTTCCCACACTGCATCTTTGGGCCATCTCTTTTCCAGGTAAGAAACACACACCCAGCCATCCACATGATGTAAAAGAAAACCCAATTGATTAGGCCAGACCACTTTCGTTCATTGCTCCGTGACACAGTCCTGATGCTCACATGCCCATTGTAGTTGTTTTTGGCTGTGAACACAGGTCAGCATGGACACGCTGATTAGTCTGCAGCTGCACAGCTCCAAACAGAACAAACTGAGATGCCCATTTTTCTGTTTTCAACATATCAACTTGAGGTCAACTTCAGGGACAACATGTTTACTTGCTGCCTAATATTTTCCACCAACTTTCAGATTCTATTGAAACAAGATAATCAAGGTTATTCATTTAAGCTGTCAGTGGTCATAATGTTATGGCAGGTAATATTTCTTCTAGAAGTCTATTCTAAGTATCAACTACTCTTTAGGTAAAATAATACTTTGTATATTTATTTGTGAACTTTCCTCCTGCTAGTTTGGGGTCAAGTCCTGATGCTCAGATTCTTAACTTGACATTAAAAATACTGCCGTCCTGAAACATCTTCACAATCTTAATGCATTTAAAGGTTTCAAGCATGCCTCCCCTTCTCTAAAACTGTACATATAAGGTTCCTGAAGTCTCTATTATTTATCCCTCAGATCTTTCACCATGTTTATTGAAAGTCTATGGAATTGTTCTACCTTATCAATAACTTTTAGTAAGTGAGGTCTCCAGGACTGGGCATAATATTCTAAATGAGTCCTATGTGTTGCAGTTCAAGGCAACGGTTTGCACGGAAATAAAGATTAAAAGGGTTGTAAAGGTAGAAGGTTTTTTTTTAATCTTAATGCATTCTATGCAGTAAGATAAAAAGCCTTCTGTGTGCAGCAGCTGTCCTCAGCACCCCCTAATTACTTACCTGAGGTCCCTCTCTGTCCAGCGATGTCCACGAATGTCTCAGCCGTCCGGGATTCTCCCTCCTGATTAGCTGAGACATAGCAATGGCGCCATTGGCTCTCGCTGCTGTCAAAGTCAGCTAGCCAATCAGGGGAGAGGAGGGACTGGGCCGGGTCAGGGCTCCGTGTCCGAATGGACACAGGGAGCTGTGACTTGGCTCGGGTGCCCCAATAGCAAGCTGCTTGTTGTGGGGGCAATGAACAGGAGGGAGGGGTCAGGAGCCCCAAAGAGGGACCAAAGAAGAGGAGGATCCGGGCTGCTCTGTGCAAATCCACTGCAACAGAGCAGGTAAGTATAACATGTTTGTTATTTTTATAGGGAAAAAAACAAGACTTTACAGTCACTTTAAGTAAAGTAGACCAAATAATAAAACCTCACAAAAAAATCTGTTTTAATGAAATGTAAAAGTCATATATTCAATAGTTTGAAGCTTTCAGTAGAACAAGAAGTACTTGATATAATTATACCGGGCACTTCCTGTTATACTGCAACATCGCTCTGTCCTTGTCTGCCAACTATGCTCCTCCATTGTCACCCCTGCCACATCACATGGGCTTGCAATGGAGACTGCAAGTGGCCTTTTTAATACAAATTATGCTGGCATAGTTTACCGCTGCCCAAAACCGTATTCTTGTGCTGAGAAACCCCATGCTGCCATCTCTGGAGAAAATGGAGACCGGAAGTGACTGCAAAGAAGCTGCTAGATATCAGCAGAACCGGGATACAACTGATAAAAAAAAAAAAAGGTGGAAACATTTTTTTAACCACTTGCCGATCGGCATCTGACGGCGACAGAGTGGCTCTGTAAGGCAAAACGCCGTCATATGACGGCGGCTGCCAGATCGCGCACAGTGAGCGCGCACCGCCGAAGGTGCGCCCGCGCGCACACTGTGTCCGGGGAGGGCCAGGGAGCGGGTGCGGCGGATTCGATCTCCGCCGGCTACCCGCGATGCCCCCCCCGGAGTGAAAGAACGGAGGTCCGTGTAAGTAAACACGGACCTCCGTTCTGTGAGAGGGGGAAGGACTGTGATCACAGCCTTCCTCTACACGGAAGCTGTGATCGCTTCAGCTAGGGCAGTCCCCCCACAGTTAGAACACGCCCAGGGAACACTGATAACCCTTAGAGCGCCCCCTGCAGGTTAACCCCTTCACTGCCAATGGCATTTACACAGTAATCAGTGCATTTTTATAGCACTGATCGCTGTATAAATGCCAATGGTCCCAAAAAAGTGTCAAAATGTTCCGACATGTCCACCCCAATATCACAGTACCGCTAAAAATCGCAGATCACCGCCATTACTAGTAAAAAATAAAAAAAAAAATAAAAACCCCAGAAATTAATTCTCATCATCCGTAAACGTGACCACTTTTGCGCAAACCAATCAATAAACGCCGGTTGCGATTTTTTTAATCACAAATATGAGGAAGAATATAAATCGGCCAAAACCGATGAAAAAAAATGTTTATATTTTTTTTTGGGATTTGTATTTTAGCAAAAAGTAAGAAATTTGGGTTTTTTTGCAAAATTGTCGCTCTTCTTTTGTTTATAGCGGCGATCAGAAATGACGCAGCGGTGATCAAATACCACCAAAAGAAAGCTCTATTTGTGGGAAAAAAAGGACGCAAATTTAGTTTGGGTACAACGTCGCACGACCGCGCAATTTTCAGTTAAAGCGACGCAGTGCCGAATCGCAAAAAGGGCTCTGGTCCTAAAGTGTGAAATCCTTCCGGGGCTGAAGTGGTTAAAATGGTTTGGCTATGGGCTTCTTTAGCCAACAAACGTTTATTAAGTAAGGCCCCTTTCTCACTGATGGACCAATGGGGTTCGCCTGCAAAACGGACAGGACCGTCCATTGCTCTCTATGAAGAGCCAGCCAATAGAGGACAACGGGCTGAGTCCGTGTCAGCTCTGCATCAGCGGAGTGGACATAGACCTTTCATCTGCCTGCTCAACAGGGATCAGCGGAGAGATCCCTGCTAGGTGGGTGGTTTAGCTGGTGGACTCCGCCAGTGTGAAGGGCTGTGCAGCTGCAATGCATCCATTACAGTGTTTAAGTGCACCTGGGAGAAACAAGTATATCGTCCAGCCACACTCCGGGAAGCCTCTTAACCACCTCCCACCCGGCCACTGTATATATACGGCCAGGTGGCAGCTTCACCGTTCTGACAGTACGTGCATTTGCATCCTGCAGAACGGGTGCCCGCAGCGCGCTGGGGCTCGATCCTGTGATCATTATGATCACAGGAGCCAGCCGAGCACAGATCGGGATATGGGCGCCGTGATTGGCCCTCCCGATCATGTGACGGCTGTGTCCAATCACAGCCATCACATTGTAAACAGAGACGAACGTCTCTGTGACAGTTCTCCCCCTGCCAAGCTCAGTGAGAGCTCAGGGGGGGGGGGGGGGGGGAAGCTGCAGCTCTGTGACAGCGCTCTGTATGAAAATGATCTCATGCAGAGAGCTCTCACAGATCATCCCCCACACAGTGCACCAAGCACCACTGATACCCCTGTCCCCATACACATCACTGTCCCCATAAAACAGTCCCCCAAACATCTGTATGTCCCCCATCACATCTGTCACAGTCCCCAAAACATCTGTCTGTCCCCGTAACATCTGTCACAGTCCCCAAAACATCTGTCTGTCCGCCAACACCAAATAAACCCAGATTTGGGTTATTTTTACCAAAGAAATGAAGCAGTATCATTTTTGGTCAAAATTTATGAAGAGAAATTTATTTATTTGCAAAATTTTATAACAGAAACAAAGAAAAATGCATTGTTTTTGAAAATTTTCAGTCTTTTTTAATTTGTAGCGCAAAAAATAAAAAAACCCAGAGATGATTAAATACCACCAAAAGAAAGCTATATTTGTGTGAAAAAAATGATAAAAATTTCATATGGGTACAGTGTTGCATGATCGCGCAATTGTCATTCAAACTGCAACAGCGCTGAAAGCTGAAAATTGGTCCAGGAAGGAAGGGGGTTTAAGTGCCCAGTATTGAAGTGGTTAAACTCAGTGGCAGGCTACAACTGAATGAGGCTGAATGCTGTACCGTTCAGCCCGCTCCGGTGTTTAGGACCCAGTTCATTCAAGGATGAGTGTCTGAAACGCAGGTCACTAGAAATGCTGGGAGGGTACACTGCAGCTGGACGGCTCTGTGTGCAAGGGGGCTTAAGGTTTAAAAAACCCTTTTTATTGTCTGGATAGAAAAGAACTGCATTTCTCCATGTCAAAAGAAGCAGACGTCATCTACTCAATTAGACAATAACAGGTTCCTTTTATTTTATCTTTATTTTTCCTGCATGGACCAATAGCTAAACCTCTGACACTGCTACTTTTTACATGTACTTCTATACAGCACTTTAAAGTAACTGTAAAAGCTTGTTTTTTGTTTGTTTTATTAAATAACAAACATGTTATACTTACCTCCTCTGTGCAGTTGGTTTTGCACAGAGCAGCCCGGATCCTCTTCTTCTCAGGCCCCTCCTTGCCCCTCCTTCCTATCGAGTGCCAGCAGCTTGCTACAGGGGGCACCCGAGCCAAGTCACAGCTCCGTGTATCCATTCAGACATGGAGCCCCGACCCAGCCCTGCCCCCTCTCTCCCTGATTGGCTGACTGACTTTGACAGCAGCGGGAGCTAATGGCACCGCCGCTGTGTCTCAGCCAATCAGGAGGAGTGTTCTGGTGGCTAAGACACTCGTGGACATTGCTGGATAGAGAGATAGGGCTCAGGTAAGTAATTAGGGGGTGCTGTGGAGGCTGCTGCACACAGAAGGTTTTTTATTTTAATGCATTAAGATAAAAACCCTCCTGCCTTTACAACTCATTTAAACACATATATTGTACAACAACATCACTTACCTTTGAAAAGCCAAGTTCAATCAGCAGGCGGTCTGCTACAAATTCAATGTAAGTCTTCATTAGTCTGCAGTTGATCCCTATTAGATCTACTGGTAAGGCGTCTGATAGAAACTCCTGCAAACAGGGGACAGTGTCAGGGTCACAAATTTAGCAAAGCATTTACAGCAAAATATCCACATAAAATATTTTTTTTCGGTTTTGAAAAGACTAGTATGGCGCAGGAGTCTCCAAACTATGGCCCTCCAGTTGTTCAGGAACTACAATTCCCATCATGCCTAGTCATGTCTGTGAATGACAGAGTTTTACAATGCCTCATGGGACATGTAGTTCCGCAACAGCTGGAGGGCCGTAGTTTGGAGATCCTTGGAACCTCTGTTAATTTTTTACCGCTGCATGCATCCCTCTCTATTCTGGAGATTTCTACTCATTTCCTCTGCTCATCAAAACCAGAGCTTATTAGATGTAATGAGTGTAATGTACTTTCTACAATATTTCTTATTTGCAGCATGCAGGAACTTATAGTGACCAATTAGCAGCCGTCCTTTGCTCAGAGTGATAAATGCCAACATTGGATTGCTATGGGTAACTGCACTCTAGAGATCCTCATTACTAAGTGACTGAATTATTACAGCATATGCCAAAAGGAAAAATAAGGAGAAAATCAAGAAAAACGTATGCAGCACATCTCCACCATACATGCATGACCTCTAGAAGAGCATTCAGCTTCAGGGAAATTATTAAAAGTTTTATTTGTTTTAACATTCGATTTTGGAAGGACCGTCCCAGACTCAGTCCCAAGAGAAGAACTAGGAGGGCTAACTGAACTCCTCGAGATAACACAGGAAGTATGCACAGGACCACACTGAATGTCTAACATGATGAACAGGTTTGTTTTTAGCCTTTATCAAAACTTTTTCAATGGTAAATTTAACAGACCAAAAAGGTAACAAATAAAAGAAGTTGATTGTTGGGGTTTATATACATGTTATATAATGTAGATGATCGCTTATCTATACACACTATTTTACTGCCATTCACCCCAGATGATACCTGTTCTATCCTGACAGCGCTGACTACGATCTCGGTGACCCTTTGCTGTGATGGTTTGTTCACCAAATATTGAAACATCAGACAGGCAAAATCACAGTGCAGACCCTGCAGAGAACAGACACAGTTGATCCAATTATACTACATAAAGTAAAAACAAGGAAATTTATAAAAATATCAGTTCATTACATAAGCTGGCCAATAACTTTTTTTTTCGTTCAGCCAGTCTGGATTCCCCAGTCAGGACACAGTATTCAGACAGCAGTACCTGTTGCTATCGAATACACTGATCAGCAGCTACAGCTGACTGGCTGCAGCCGCTGATCAACGTAAATTTTCCATTGTGTCCCTTTGACAGAAGTTGATCTTCTGTCTAGAAGGGACTGCCACTTACTGATGGAAGTTTGGCCAGCCTCTACTGGACCAACTGAATTTTGATCAATGTATGGTAGAGCTGCACGATTCTGGCCAAAATGAGAATCACGATTTGTTTGCTTAGAATAAAGATCACGATTCTCTCACGATTCTTGCGGCGTAATATATTAAATATACAAAAAAATTGGGCTAACAGCACTGTTCAGGTTTTTGAAAGGGTAATTTTTCCAAAAAAATTGCGTTTAAAAGTCCGCTGTGCAAACAGCGTGTGACATAAAATATTGCAACAACCGCCATCTTATTCTCTAGGGTCTCTGCTAAAAAAAAATATATAATGTTTGGGGGTTCTAAGTTGTTTTCTAGGACAAAATAATGGATTTTTATTTGTAAAGAGCAAGTGTGAGGAAAGATTTAGTCTTTAAATGGTTAAACCAAACATCTATACAAGGGGAGTTCACTCAGAGTTCAATGCTTTTGAAGTAAAATTACTTTGTATCTTTTAGTGTCTTTTATCAATGATGACTCAGAACTTGGCTCTCTGCCCAGACTTTCCCTGAGACTCAAGTCGCTAGGACTTGAAAAGCCTTCAGGCGACTTGCATTCACTCTTATTACTGTCAAGTCGCGCTGATTCGCCCCGCAAGTCGGACTCCATTAACTGCACTGAAAATCGCGGTAATGCCCAATGGAGATCGCAGGGGGGGGTAAATCGAGATCGCGATTTTAATACGATTAATCGTGCAGCTCTAATGTATGGCCTGCTATAGTCGGTGTTACTTCTCAATAAATCTTTTTTTCTTTTATTAAAATAATTACACTACCATCATCCACATACAGAAATAGAACGGATAGTGGTGCACCGAATGGAAATTTTGGTGCCGAAACTGAAGAGACCAGTTTTTAAAGAATATTTATAATTTTATACACAATTGTCATATCTGCAGCCTACCTGTGCCTGGGCACTGATAGGCAGCAATGATAGGCAGCACTAATAGGCACTGGTAGGTGGCATTGGTTGGCACTGATAGGTGGCACTGACTAGAAGCACTGATATGCAGCACTGGTGGGCACTGATAGGTGGCATCGAATGGCACTGACAGGTGACACTGAAAGTGAAGATGAGGTGGCACTGACAGATGGCACTGACAGGAGAGGAGATGGAGTTTCACATTGCACAGATAGCGCGGTTTGTAACAGCCACTCTGTGTGTGAAACTCTCATATAAAGTAACTGATTGCAGAGACAAGCTGTCAGATCTCGGCGGTGATGTCGGGGGTGGGCGGGACAAAACAGCTATCACATGGGAGTTTCACACAGAGTGGCTCTTACAAGCCGTGCTATCTTCTGCATAAATCACAGACACCCCGCAATGAACGGCACCTGGGGCTGACCGCGCCCCCTTTCGGTATCGGCCGTTTATTTTTTTTGGCTGATGCCAAAAAATAGTTTTCGGCTGATAATTTTCGACGGCCAAAATTTCAATGCATCCCTAAAAACGGACAATTTAAATTAAACAGTGTGCATTTAGTATCACTTTCATTTATGTCCTATGCCTTGGCGGGTTGTATATGCGCTTCCAGTTTTTTTTTGTCAAAGCTTAATTGAACAAGCCGAAGTTAGAAGCAGATTGGCTACCATGCAGAGCTGCATCATATTTTGCCCCAGTTTTAGTTAAACAACGTCTTTGTATCTTTTTCTCCTTGCTAGAGGAGAAAAGTGTAAACAAAGTCGTCTTTGGGAGAAAAAGAATAATAAAAAAAAATAAATAAATAAATAAATAAAACAAACAATTTTGTGCCGGTATTCCTTAACAAAAAATATATATATAAATAAAAATGTATAAAATGGATATATAAAAAGGTCCCACCATTAACAGTGCATGTTGGAGCATAAACTAAGCCAGGAAGTCCAAGGAATTGTCCAAGGAATTGTCTGCAGACCCCGGAGACTGGATCGTATCGGGGCACAGAAAACTAACTATTAAAAAAGGCCTGGATTCTTTCCTTAATGTAAATAATATAACTGGGTACTAACATTTTTAGGTAAAGTTGATCCAGGGTGAATCCGATTGCCTCTCGGGGAATCAGGAAGGAATTTTTTCCCCAGTTATAGCAAATTGGATCATGCTTTGCTGGGGTTTTTTGCCTTCCTCTGGATCAACTGTGGGTGAAGGATTGTATATGGGATTGTTTGGTTTGTTGTGTGTGTGTGTGTGTGTGTGTGTGTGTGTGTGTGTGTGTGTGTGTGTGTATAT
>BLSH010010555.1:26224-42826 GCA_018402905.1 Glandirana rugosa | reverse complement strand
TCTCAGGAAGTCTACGGAAAACCTTTTTTTGGTTGAATTGGATGGACTTGTGTCTTTTTTCAACCTGACTAACTATGTAACTATTAAAAATTTCTGCAGCATTGAAGGTCCCAATGAGCACAGTGGCCTCCATCATCCTAAAATAGAAGAAGTTTGGAACCACCAGGACTCTTCCTAGAATAGGCTGCCCGGCCAAACTGGGCGATCGGGAGAGAAGGGCCTGGGAGGTGACTAAGAACCAGATGGTCAACAAAGAAAAGGGCACAGCGCCAACAGTCAGAATTTGTAAGTAAAGATCACAGGAGCTGGAAAGCAACATAGAAAGCTACCACAAAGGGACTACATAGCTATCCAAGAACCAGTTGGTCACTCTGACAGAGCTCCACAGAGAAGCCACTCCTTAGTAAAAAGACACGATAGCCCGTCTGGAGTTTGCCAAAAGGCATCTGAAGGACTCTCAGACCATGAGAAACAAAATTCTCTGGTCAGATGAAACAAAAGAGAACTCTGTGGCCTGAATGGCAAGCGCCCTGTCTGGAGGAAACCAGGCACTGCTCATCACCAGGCCAATACCATCCTTAGTGGCAGCATCATGCTGTAGGGATGTTTTAAAACAGCAGGAACTGGAAGGCTAGTCAGGATTGGTGGGGAAAGATGAATGCAGCAATGTACGGAGACACCCTTGATGAAAATCTGCTCCAACGCGCTCTGGACCTCAGACTGGGGCCAAGGTTCATCTTCCAACAGGACAACGACCCTAAGCACACCGCCAAGATAACAAAGGAGTGGCTATGGGACAACTCTGAATGTCCTTGGGTGGTCCAGCCAGAGCCCAGACTTGAACCTAATTGAACATCCCTGGAGAGATCTGAAAATGGCTGTGCAATGACGTTCCCCATTCAACCTGATGGAGCTTGAGAGGTCCTGCAAAGAAAATTGGGAGAAACTGCCCAAAAATAGGTGTGCCAAGCTTGTAGCATCATACTAAAAAAAGACTTGAGGCTGTAATTGGTGCTAAAGGTGCTTCAACAAAGTATTGAGCAAAGGTTGTGAATACTTATGTACATGTGATTTTTTTTTGTTTTATTATTTTTAATAAACTTGCACAGATTTCAAACATGTTTCACATTGTCATTTTGGGGGTACTGTTTGTAGAATTTGGAGGAAAATAATAAATTTAATCCATTTTGGAATAAGGCTGTAACATAAAATGTGGAAAAAGTGAAGCAATGTGAATACTTTCCAGATGCACTGTATAATTCACCTGGATACACCAAGTGGTTGGGATATGTACAGTTTTACTAACCCATGTCAAAGTTGCAATACGGTGTTCAGGCGTTAGGATTTGTGTTACCCTTCACCATAAGAGGATAAACAATGTGGAATAGGCCCCTATGTGTCTAATGTGACCGACCCTACAGGCTGCTACTGGAAATACAAGACTGATGAGTTTACAGAAGGGAAGTTACCTCGTCTCTGCTGATGAGTTCATTGGAGAAGGTGAGACCGGGCATCAGACCTCTCTTCTTCAACCAGAAAATGGCAGCAAAAGATCCAGAAAAGAAGATTCCTTCTACTGCAGCGAATGCCACCACTCGTTCTCCTGTCATCAATACATTACAAAAGTCATTTTATATGTCAGGATCTATTCTGTCATCAAACCATTCATTTCATCAACAATCTTCCCATAAGATGACATGTGCATTTAGTGTATTTTAGGTATGTTATTCTACCATGTTGTGTAGATATCCAAGAGGTGTGAGACTGCTGCTGGGTGCCATCTTGGATGTGATGCCATTAGCCCCAGTAGACTCAAAAATGTCACTTAATAGTATTCCCCTGCACTCCTCCCTCAGCAGCTACATAAAGCATGTATGGGGAGGTAAGGGACAGAGGAGCTGGGCCAACACAGGCAGTTATGTAACACTCCCAAACGAAAAGAGGGGTATGAAGTGGACTGAGGGAGGAGACCATGCTAGGAAATCGACACCTGAATTTTAATTGAAAGATCCGTTTTAAAACCAACAAATATGTTCTGGCTGGACTCTACAAGCTCCAATGCAGACCAAGCATGCTCAGATTGCTATCTGTGAAAGTAGATCATAGTACTGAACCACTGTTTATAACCATATAGCATTTGAGATGTAAAGATAAGATAATTGCCTTTTCTTGGCTGATCGCTATTTTTCTAAAAGGAGTGTACAAAAAGAATAAATTAAAGTGACACTAAACTCTGGATTTAAAAAAAATAAATAAATAATCACGTCACAAGTATTCACAGCTTTTGCCATGACACTCAAAACTGAGCTCAGGTGCAATCCTGTTTCCACTGATCATCGTTGAGATGTTTCCACAACTTGATTGGAGTCCACCTGTGGTATATTCAGTTGATTGAACATGGTATGGAAAGGCACACACCTGTCTATATAAGGTCCCACAGTTAACAGTGCATGTCATAGCACAAACTAAGCCATGAAGTCCAAGGAATTGTCTGTAGACCTCCTAGACAGGGTTGTATCGAGACACAGATCTGAGGAAGAGTACAGAAAATTTTCTGCAGCATTGAAGGTCCCAATTAGCACAGCGGCATACATCATCAATAAAATGTAATAAGTTTGGAACCACCAGCACTCTTCCTAGAGCGGGCCGTCCGGCCAAATTGAGCGATCGGGGGAGAAGGGCCTTAGTCAGGGAGGTGACCATAAACCCAATGTTCACTCTGACAGAGCTCCAGCATTTATCTGTGGAGAGAGAACCTTCCAGAAGAACAGCCATCTCTGCAGCCCTCCACCAATCAGGCCTGTATGGCAGAGTGGCCAGACAGAAGCCACTCCTCAGGAAAAGGCACATGACAGCCCGCCTAGAGTTTGCCAAAAGGCACCTGAAGGACTCACAATCTATGAGAAACAAAATTCTCTGGTCTGATGAAACAAAGATTGAACTTTTTGGCCTGAATGGCAAGCGTCATGTTTGGAGGAAACCAGGCAGCGCTAATCAACTGGCCAATGCCAAACCTACAGTGAAGCATGGTGGTGGCAGCATCATGCTGTGGGAATGTTCTTCAGTGGCAGGAACTGAGAGACTAGGCAGGATTGAGGGAAGGATGAATGCAGCAACATACAGAGACATCCTTGATGAAAACCTGTTCCAGAGCGCTCTGGACCTCAGACTGGGGTGAAGGTTCATCTTCCAACAGGACAACGACCCTAAGCACACAGCCAAGATAACAAAGGAGTGGCTACGGGACAACTCTGTGAATGTCCATGAGTGAACCAGTCAGAGCCCAGACTTGAACCCCATTGAACATCTCTGGAGAGACTGGTAAATAGCTGTGCACAGAGGCTCCCTATCCAATCTGATTAAGCTTGAGAGGTCCTGCAAAGAAGAATGGGAGAAAATGCCCAAAAATAGGTATGCCAGCTTGTAGGATCATACTCAAAAAGACTTGAAGCTGTAATTGGTGCAAAAGGTGCTTCAACAAAGTATTGAGCAAAGGCTGAGAATACTTATGTACATGGAATTTTTTTTTCATTTTTTATTTTTAAAAAACTTGCAAAGATTTCAAACAAACTTCTTTAGTGTTGTCATTATGGGGTATTGGTTGTAGAATTTTGATAAAAATAATGAATTTAGTCCATTTTGGAATAAGGCTGTAACATAAAATATGGAAAAAGTGAAGTGCTGTGAATACTTTCTGGATGCACTGTACAGCTTTATAAAAACTGACTTTGCAGTACTCAAAGCACTACGTACAAAGCCAGCTACAAACCAGTGCGCACAAAGCCCATTATACTTACTGCTTTGTAACTGGTTTTGTGCATGCTGCTTTGTAACTAAGAGTTTGGAACTTTTAAATGCAAACTACAACTTTATAACAGCGATTGGTAACATGCTTTAGACATTCTGCTTCTAAAATACTACCCTGTTCTAATGTAGTAGCTTCCAATTCCTGTTCTTAAGCTACACTCACAATATATATACTAATATACTAATCTGAGGTAAAAAGGTGCAGGAATTTGGACTAATCGGAGGTGAAAAGGTGCAGGAATAGAGGTTGACCTGAGGTGTGAAGGAATTGGAGAGATCCGAGGTGTGATGGTGCAGGAATTGGAACTAATCTGAGGTGTGAAGGTGCAGGAATTGGGCGTGACCTGAGATGTGAAGGAATTGGGGTGATCTGATGTGTGATGGTGCAGGACTTTGGACTAATCTGAGGTGTGAAGGTGCAGGAATTGGGCGTGACCTGAGATGTGAAGGAATTGGGGTGATCTGATGTGTGATGGTGCAGGAATTTGGACTAATCTGAGGTGTGAAGGAATTGGGGTGATCTGAGGTGTGGAGGTGCAGGAATTGGGATGGATCTGAGGTGCAATGGTGCAGGAATTGGGACTGATCTGAGGTGTGAAGGAATTTTATGGGCGATCGGAGGTGTGAAGGTGCAGGGATAGGGACTAATCTGAGGTGAAAAAGTGCAGGAATTTGGGTGATCTCAGGTGTGAAAGTGAGGGAATTGGGGTTATCTGATGTGTGAAGGAATTGGGGTGACCTGAGGTGTGAAGGTGACCAAAATATGACATTGTGGGGGTTATTTACTAAAGCTGGAGAGTGCAAAATCAGGCTCCCTTCTGCATAGAAACCAATCAGCTTCCAGGGTTTATTGCTAAAGCTTAATTGAACAAGCAGAGGTTAGCAACTCATTAGTTTCTCTGCAGATGTGAGCCCAATCTTGCACTCCTCAGCTTTAGTAAATAAAGCTATGAGTCAGATAAATGCTCAGGTATTACATACCAAACGTAGCTTTCCTGTCTGATATCCAGCACAAGGCCCACTCTGCTTTCTTCCTAACACAGGGCATTGTTTCAATGGCGTTAAATAAGAAATTCCTAAAAGGAAGAACGCATCATAAATTATTTCATTTCTAACTCCAGCAAAAAAAATTCTCTTGATTTTGGATACAGTAGATAAGTGATAAAAGCCTTCTCAGAAAATTATTGATGTTGGAGTCCCCGAAGGAAATATTTCCCCTGACTTCCTGTAGTGTCATTAGGACAGGAAGTAAAGGGGAACCTCCTCAAAAGAAACACAAACACTTAATACAAAAGGTCTATGCTTTACCCACTCAATTCTGAACTAAAAAAATACAAAAACACAACATTTTGTTAGGTCTGTCAGCACTTTGGAAGTGAGAGGTTTCGTCTACACAGCTGCTACAGCCATTAGGTTGCCCTATGTTGTATGTGACAAATACCTTAGCAGGATGACTTGTGGGTGGGTAAGAATACAGCCAGGAATTTTAGCAGGTACACCTTATTGCTTGAGTCCCAAAGGGGAATAATAATAACAAAAAAAAATATATATATATATATATAATCAGTATGCAACTTACCCACCAGACTCAAGTGTTATAAGAAATATCACATTAGGTGGACTGATCCTGTATTATACTGTTAACTATTAAAGCTGAACTTCGGTCCTTCCTTCAGTCCTGCAGTTGTACAGGCTCCCCTCCTGTACTGAAATTGCTTACTCTGCTATCACTGCACACTGAACTTCTTGCAGAGTGCATTAGCAGCTGCAGTGAGTTAGATAGAATCTGCCTCATTTCCTGGCTGGAGGACATCCATCATCAATATGCCCCTTCCTTCCCAGCCTTACTATCCCTGGCATCACCACTTTCATTTATCAGACTTAAGTTCTTTCAGTCATGGAGGCTCAGCATTACCTGTGGGCATTAACAAAGCTTCCTGTTCTTAGGAATCTACGAACAGCATCCTGCTGGACCCTCTAACCAGCCATGATCTGCATGCATTGCACAGAGAAGCAGAGATACCTAGTGAACATGTCACAGGGTCTAACATTAGGGATGTAATGGAAGCAGAGGTTTTACTTAACCTGTTGCCACCCAGCTAACACATTAGTCTCCATTCACCTTCTTCCCAGAACCAGCCTCCCCTTTTCCTGTGCCCTCTGGAATGCCTGCTCTGTCTGCAACAAACTCACCGCTGTTCATGACCTATTTGTCACTAATTCCTTTAATCTACTCGCTGTCACCGAAACCTGGCTCCAAGAATACGATTCTCCTTCTCCTGCTTCCCTCTCCCACGGTGGCCTTCTCTGGACTCACTCCCCTAGGCCTAATGGACGCAAGGAAGGTGGAACAGGATTTCTCCTATCCCCACAGAGCACCTTCCAGGTTCTTCACTCTCCTCCCTCTTTTTTAATCTCATCATTTGAAGCCCACTGTATACGTTTATTCTCTCCAACTTCCCTAAGAATTGCTGTGATCTACCGGCCTCCTGGACCGCTGTCCGCTTTCCTTAATTAATTTTCTGCCTGGCTACCCTACTTTCGCTCTTCTGAAGTTCCCATAATCCTTCTTGGTGACTTCAACGTCCCTGTTAACACTAACACTACTGCTACTTCTAAACTTCTTAGTCTAACCTCCTCATTTGACCTGAAGCAATGGGTACAGGCTTCTACTCACACTGATGGAAACACCCTCGACCTTGTATTCTCCTACCTATGTGCTCCATGCAACTTCTCCAACAATCCTTTTCCTCTCTCCGACCACCACCTTATTAGCTTCTCTCTCTCCTAGTCTCGCACCACCTTTCCCTCCAATCACCTAACCATCACCCGTAGAAACCTTTGCCAACTCAACCCTTCTCTCCTCTATTCTGCTACTGACCACCTCTAGGAAAAAAATCTCACCTCTGTCCCGCCCCAATCAAGCCTCTTCCGTCTACAATAAATCCTTATCTCCACCCTGGACGAGCTCGCTCCCCTCACCACACACAGAATCAACCAATACAAATCTGCCCTCCAAAAATACAATTCCTGCCTCCGCACTGCCAAGCAGACCTATTTTACCACTCTTAACACCTTCTCATCCAGTCCCCGTCAACTCTTCTCTACCTTCAACTCCCTACTTCGTCCTCCACCGCCTCCTCCCACTAACACACTCACTGCCCAGGAGATTGCTAATCACTTCAAAAACAAGATTGACACAATTTGTGATGAAATCTCCACTCTACAGGTATCTTCCCCAGTTAACATCCCATGTCAACGGGTACAATCAACGCTATCCTCATTCAAACCTGCTACTACCATAGACGAAGTTGCTAAACTCCTTTCTAACGGCCACTTAACCACCTGTCCCCTGGACCCTATTCCCTCTCAAATACTATAGTCACCCTCTGACTCTATCCTACACACTCTAACTCACATCTTCAATCTCTCCCTGTCTTCTGGCTCTAAAACATGCATCGGTCACCCCCATACTCAAAAAGCCATCCTTGGACCCTACCAATTTTAACAATATACGCCCTATCTCCTTGCTCTTTTCCTCCAAACTCCTCAAACACCTGGTATACAACCAACTAAGTGACCACCTTGTTAACCACTTCCTTACTGGGCACTTAAACCCCCCTCCTGCCCAGACCATTTTTCAATTTTCAGTGCTGTCACTCCTTGAATGACAATTGCGCGGTCGTGCGACGTTGTACCCAAACAAAATTGGCGTCCTTTATTTCCCACAAATAGAGCTTTATTTTGGTGGTATTTGATCACCTCTGCGGTTTTTATTTTTTGCGCTATATACAAATAAAGAGCGACGATTTCGAAAAAAGAACAATATTTTTTACTTTTTGCTATAATAAACATCCAAAAATAAAAAAACAAATGTATTCATCAGTTTAGGCCGATATATATTCTTCCTCATATTTTTGGTATAAGTTATAATGCCTACAAACTATGGATATTGGTTTATGGCGTTTTTATTTATTTATTTTTTTTTTTTGGTGATCTGCGATTTTAAACGGGACTGCGATATTGCGGCGGACATGTCGGACGTTTTTGACACTTTTTTGGGACTAATGACATTTATGCAGCGATCAGATCTAAAAACAGACACTGATTACTATATAAAAGTCATTGGCAGTGAAGGGGTTAAATGTGTTTCCTGGGTGTGTTCTAACTGTAGGGGGCGGGGTTGGCAGGGGCATGACAGATCTAACTGATCCCAGTGAAAGGGATCAGTAGATCTGGCATGCCCCCCCCTCACAGAGCGGGGGAGCCGCAGTGTTTACATCGGCGGTTCCCCGTTCTGGCTCTCTGTGACCAGATTGCGGGTCTCCGGCGGACATCAGGTCCACCTGACCCGCAGGCACGCTCACGCGCGCCGACGGAAGCGCGCAGGCCTCCCGGCATTTTAGAGCTGCCCTGTAGCCGTCATTCGGCTATGGCGCGGATGGGAAGTGGTTAAGAATAACCTTCTTGACCCCCTTCAATCTGGATTCCGCCCTCAGCACTTCACAGAAACTGCCCTTCTAAAACTCACAAATAACCTACTAACCACAAAAACCAATGGACACTACTCTGTACTCCTACTTCTGGACCTTTCGGCTGCCTTTGATACAGTTGACCACCCCCTCCTCCACAAAAAGCTTTACTCCCTCGGTCTCTGCGACCGGTCTCGGTCTCTGCAACTGTGCTCTTCGGTGGCTCTCATCTTACCTATCCCAATTCAGGTGTCTGTCAGACACCTGTCCTTTTCCACACATAGGGGAGCCCATGGCCGCGGCCGTCAGCAGCCGGGCTCCCTCCTCCTCCGCCAATAGGAAAGTGCGCATGCGCAGTAGGGACCCGGCCGTGAAGCCGAACGGCTACATGTCCGGGTTCCCTTAGCCTCAATGGCGGCGGCAGCACTCGACCTGCCGTTCAGAAGATCGGTGGGCAGTGCCAACATCGCTGGACCCCAGGACAGGTAAGTGACCTCAAGTTAAAAGTCAGCAGCTACTGTATGTGTAGCTGCTGACTTTTAATTTTTAAAGGAACGATGGCAGGCAGTGGACCTCCGCTTTAAAGGGGGTAAATCCTTCCGGGGGGTTAGAAGAGGTTAACACATATGCATACACCACAATGTATCCACAGGTGGCAGAGGTCTCCGTGCTGAGTGCGTGCTCACTGTGCGCTCCCAGCGCAGTGCCTGAAACAGCTCTTAGTCTCTAGTAATGATTGAGAGTTGGCGGACCCAGATCTCGATCATTTGACCCCCACAACAGCCAATCACAGTGGTCAAATGATAACCCTGCTCTCCAGGTGTAATAGTCCAGATAAAGCTGTATTAAATCCAAAAGCAAACATTTGTTACATTGCAGCTTACCAATTCTTACGCTTCATGTACACTGGACGCTTTTTCAACTTCCCCTGAACGATTTAGCCGCATTTTACATGCCGCGTTCGCATCTAGAAGAGTTTTTTTTTTTTAAATGACAAACGCCTCTAAACGAAATGATGCTAAGCGTGTCCTAGGCGTTTAGGCGCGTTTACAAGCTATTTTTACAGGCATTTTGCGTTTCAAATGCCTCAACTTCTGTCTGAACTGATTTTTTTTTGCTTTTCAAAAAAAGCCTCTAAAAACTCAACTGCCTGGAAACGATTATAAACAACTCTGTGTAAATGTACTGATAAGATAACACAGAGGAGTTCAGGGGCAGCTGGAAAAAAAATGCCCAACTGCTCCTAAACGTCCGTTTACCAGCAGCAGTGTACATGAGGTCTTAGATGTGATGGCTGCAATAGTTTTTTTTTTTATGCTTTTCTTCTGTTTTCATCTCGTGACCCAGCCAGCAAGTCTGTTTTCCAAAAGTACGAGAATCAGTTATAGGGTTGATACAAATCATTTAACATTAGCAGGAGTGCTTACAACGATCAGCTTTGTTTTATGTATAACCTTTATCCTACTAGGAAAAAATCTGTTTCATCTAACTGTTTATAAAGTGTGAGCTTATTGTATATAAATCTGCTTGTACTAGGGATGCACCAAGTTCCCGCCCGGCCTATAGCAATTTGACGACCGAGTGGGACTTGTCATTCCAGGTGGATGTCCTATAACATACTCCTGGAACGAGCCTTGCATGCGGCTGTGATCTGTCACTGGCTGTGTCCACCAAATACAGCTGATGACTGAGCTGCTGCTACCATGGAATCGCTGTTACCAATCACAGCAGATCACATGACAATTGTAAACAAAGAATGGCTTTGATTCATGCCATTCACTGTTACAATTGTTTTGGTAGCGGTGATTGGTCACAGTGATCAAATGGTACAGGCAGGGCCAATCACAGCCTGTACCATGTGATTAGTTGTGGCCAATCGCAGCTACTCACAACAAAACAAACTGAATAAATGGATTTAATTCAGTAAAATGCTTGCTTATAAACAATTAAATTCACTGTTCTAAGCAATTGTATAAAAACAAAAATCCAAAATAACAAAACACTGATTTCTTCCCCAGAGTAGTAACATCAATAATAACACACTGGCCACAGTGTGAAATTTTTTTTTTTTTTTTTTTAAGTTCTTAATTTTCGAAATTATGACAAAAAAAAAAAAAAACTAACCATGCCTCTTACTAAATACCTGTCTACTTTCCAAAAAGGGGTCATTTGGGGGATATTTGTACTGTCCGGGCATTTTTGGGCCCCAAGAAGTGAGATGTCAGTACATCAGGATTTATTTATTTATTTATTTTCATAAATTATATATCTATATCTATATCTATATATATATATATATATATCTATATCTATATCTATATCTATATCTATATCTATATATATATAGCTCTCTCTCTCTCTCCCCCCATCTCAATCTGACACACCATAGTTTGTGGACTCTATCAACTTTCATACAGACTAAATAATAAACACCAATTTGGGTTATTTTCACCAAAGAAATGTAGCAGAATACATTTAGGCCTAAATCTATGAATACAATTTTGCAAATAAATAATCTAGCAGAAACAAAGAATAAGTGCTGGTTCGCACAAGGGCAATCCGACTTCAGGCGCGATTTAAACGGAACTTAAACACGACCTCCATGCCAGGCGACATTGACTGTGTCCAATCAGAGAAGGGAGGGAGGGGGTTGCTGGGTAATTCACTGGGTAAATTATTTTCTTTTTCCTGTAAAGTTGATTCAATATACATGGGGATACGACTTGGAGGCGATTTCCATTGAATTCTATGGGCACAAGTCGCCTTGAAGTAGTATAGGAACCTTTTTTGAAGTCGTAGCGACTTCAGTAGCGTACATTAAAGCGGCTCTCATTCACTTCAATGGGATTTCTTATGTCAGGCAACTTGGGGCGACACAAATTGGATCCCAAGTCGCTGTAGTGTGAACCGAGCCTTACAGGTTTGCTTTTTCGAAAATTTGGGGTTTCCTTTTTAGTTTATTTAGCAAAAAATAAAAAAACTCAATGCTAATTAAATGCCACCAAAAGACAACTCTAGTTGTGCGAATTAAATGATAAAAACTTCATATGGGTACAGTGTTGCATGTCCGTGCAATTGTCATTCAAAGTGTGACAGCGCTGAAAGCTGAAAAGCCTGGGTAGGAAGGGGGTGAGAGTGCCCGTTATTGAAGTGCTTAACCAGCCAATGAAAACCTCCATACCTCCTGTGGGGATCTTTGATGTAGGCCTCAATAAGCAGGCTGTACATCTCTGAATGCACATTCTCAATTAGAATCTGGAAGCCGTAAAAGCAGCGAGCTTCTGGGATCTGCACCTCCTGGCTGAATCTCTCCACCTAAAGGGGAAACATAGCAGATCAGGTTAGCTGTGATATCCATAGGAAAGATTGGGAAGACTGCAAATGAGGAAGGAGCTCTGCCACGCTCCAGAAGATAGAAAACACATACCAGATTCTCATTCACTATGCCGTCGCTGGCCGCAAAGAACGCCAGTATATGGGAAATAAAATACTTCTCATCTGCCTTCAGGTTTTCCCAGTGTACCAAGTCTTTGGATAGATCCACCTATTACATAGAAAACAATTACAGTTATTTCAAATCTATTTCTAGATCTGTATCCCTGCTGTACCGTTTTTTCTCCTATGGTCCTTAGGTTTACCACAAATGGAAGTCCAACTGTCTGTGGCTTCCAGGGCCAGTAACAGCAGTTGATCTGCATTGTGCAGGTGCGCGGCACTCAAAATAAAACCACAGAGAAAAGAATGTGTTGTAACAGTTAGGCCTCATACACACATTTTTGAGCTGTAAGTGGCATAGGCGTTTTTAACCTCCAAAAACCCATGGCCAGCGCGTTCTGAGGCTCCAGCACTAGAGCTGTTTTAACGCTGACAAAAGCGCAAAAACGCGGTTTAACGCTGTATACAGAGCGTTAAGCCTCGTCAGTCATTTATCTGCCCCTATTCAATATCAATGGTTCCCTATGGGAGCCCATTGATTTAAATAGAAGTCACACCAGAAGTCGGATCTTGATGATGCGACTTGTGTGCTGAGAATCTTGCGCCCCCACCCCAAAACACCTTGTCCCCATGTTGATGAGGACAAGGGCCTCCCCGACAACCGTGGCCGGTGGTTGTCAGGGTCTGCGAGCGGAGGCTTATCGGAATTTGGAAGCCTCCTTTAACATGAGGATGAGTGAGTATGGGTACATTGTACCCCTACCCATTCACCTAAAAAAGTGTGTCAAAAATAAACACACTACACTGGTTTTTTAAGTATTTTTATTAAATCAGCTCCAGAGTCTTCTCCCCTCTCTGGAGAGGTCTTCTCCCTCTTCTGCTGTTTCTTCTCCCTCTTCTGCCTCCAATGTTGACTTGACACCCTCTCCCGCACTAATGCTGGGTCGGCGCTGTGCAATGGCTTAATTGGTGACATCACAAGGGGGTGGGGCCTCCATATGATGTCACTGAGTCGCCCCGCCCCATGCCATTACTAGTCATTGCACAGCGCAGACCCAGTATTAGTGCGGGAGAGAGCGTCGAGCCAACAAAGGAGGAAGAAGACACGGCAAAAGAGCAAAAACACAGAAGAGGGAGAAGACTGTGCAGAAGAACTGGAGAGGGGGAAGAACCGGTATAAGAGGGAGAAGACATCGCCGGATGAGAGAGGAGAGCCGGAGAGGAGAGAAGACGCTGGAGCGGATTTAATAAAACACTTTAAAAACCTGGGGTCCCCCATGTTAAAGGGGGCTTCCAGATTCCGATAAGCCCCCGCCCGCAGACCCCCGACAACCACCGGCCAGGGTTCTTGGGAAGAGGCCCTTGTCCTCATCAACATGGGGACAAGGTGCTTTGTGCTTTGCCCCACCCTGCCCCAAAGCACCCACCTCCCCCTATGTTGAGGGCATGTGGCCTGGTATGGTCCAGGAGTCCTTTCCTGAACTGCCAGGCTGCGTGCTTGGATAAAAGTCTGGTATGGATTTTGGGGGGGGGCTCCACACCATTTTTTTTTGTTGTGGGGTTCCCCTTAAAAACCATACCAGACCGAAGTGTCTAGTATCTCTTGGGGGGGCCACGCAATTTTTTTTTTTCCATTTTAACGGGGTTTTCCCTTCAAGATCCTCAGCACACAAGTCGAACCACAAGGCGGATCATCATAATCTGACTTCTGGTGCGACTTCTATTCAAATAAATGGGCTCCCATAGGGAACCTTTGATTTTGAATAGGGGCAGAGAAACTCTTGCTAAAAGCTAGCGCGGCTAAACACGCATTGACGCCAATGCAAAACGCTAATAAAATCACTTTTTTAACACCGATTTTTTTCCTGGCATCAGTACTAGCTTTACAGCTCGTTTTTTTATAACACTCGTGTGTATATGAGGCATTGGGCCCCTTACACACTGACTGCCCAAGCAGTAAACAGCCGGTAATCTAGCGGCGATCTCCGCTGTAATAGCAGCGCTATGGCGCCACTATTCGAGCGGCAGCACGGCACTTTCAATCCCCCCATAGGGGGTTAAAAGTGCCAGTGCTCCCAGAGCGGTGTAGAGCCGCTTCGGGAGCGCCCATTCATTCCAATGGGCAGGGGTGCTGGAGGAGCGGTGAATATAAAAATCATGCATGCAGGAGTTTGATTTTCCTCCCGCGAGCACCCTGCGCCGAGCCGCCCCAGTGTGGAAGGACAAAATGGGTTTAATGGGGAGATGCTTTACATGCGCTATTTTTAGCTAAATAGCGCCCCAGTGTGAAAGGGGCCTTAAAGTGGAGCTAAAGTTGAAAAATAAAAAACTGAACAGGAGGGCTTTTTTTTTTGCACAAGAAACAAGCAATATCTCTTCTGCAATAAAATACACTTACTTGCCTGTTTGCGATCCTCTGTAGGATATAAACTGAGCTGTGTCTGTGTGCCAGGATGATTGTACCCATGAGCAGAAGTGATGTTATATCATGTCCGTCAATTAAGAAGGTTGAAGACTGGGGAGATAGGAGTGGTGCGCACATCCTAAACCCAGAAGCAGGCAGGAGCCTACCAGTACGTTGCTTTGCCTGCACGGGTCACCCATCCGCAGTGGTTATATAAAATACAAAAATCTTGGTTGCCAGTAGGCATTTTTTAAAGCATAGACCACGTTCCCTTGATTTAAAAAAAAGCTAGAATACTCATGTGCATGTACACACAAATATGTGCAAGTACATGCCAGTGCTATACAGCGCACCCTTGTGTTTTTGCTGTCAGGAATATCTGATGTTCATACGTCAGTACCGTGTGCAAGTACCCCAATTATTGCACATACCTTTATTAAGGTACTGTCTACTTGGGTATATCCGTTAACCCTGTGCTTTGTGGGGTGGCAGGTGAGAAGCAAGGCTGTAAACAGACATGCCTGTGCATACTGTAGATCCAATAGGCAGCCCAACGGCCAACCAAAGGAGTGCACAGGGCAGGCTGACAACGTTGAGGCTAATTATGAGCTGACGGGTTAGCGTTGTCAGCCCAAAACAGGTTAGTGGTGTTACTGGCAGGATATCCAGGTAAGTACATTTTGCAAAAGGGTCACAAAAAGTGATTTGCTTAAAAGCGGAGTTCTACTGTATTTTAAGTTTATTAAAAGTCAGCAGCTACAAAAAGTATAGCTGCTGACTTTTAATAAACAGACACTTACCTGTCCTCAGGTCCAGCGATGCAGCCAGCACGAGCCTCGGATCTCTCCCCCTCTCTTCCGTGGCGCCGTCATTCCTACTGTGGGCTCCCGGCTGTGACAGGAAGTGGCTTCATGGCCGGGTGCGCACTGCGCATGTGCGAGCGGTGCTGCGCTTTGTGATTGGTCTCAAAGTCTTCTAGGACCTGTCCTGTGTCCCAGAAGACTTCGGGAGGGAGGGGGAAGGAGACCTTCCACTTCTGATCGCCTAAGGCGACCGGAGCGGAAGTACCCGTAAAAAATCGGGTATCCGCACACCCCCGCCCCCCCAAAAAACTCAGTTTCACCATCAGGAGCTGGGGACGAGTTCTTAAAGCAGAAGTTCCACTTTTGAGTGGAACTCCGCTTTAAAGTATATGTAAACTCTCACCTTACAAACCAACCCATTCAGTTTAAAATAGAAATCAAAGGCAAAACATTTTTTTTTTCATAAATAAATAATTACATACCCTCTGTTGTCAGCTAAGTAAGGAGCTTGGAGAGCTGAGGGAGAAGAAACAGCAGCATACTGATCTTCCCAGTGAATTGTTGTGTAGGGGAAGGAGTGACAGCTCAAGTCTAATCACTGGAACAGAAGAGGCCACGTTCTCAGCACAGATGGAAAACTGACAACGCTGTGCTCTCATGTCTAGTGTGGTCAGTTTTAATAGGAAAGCAGAGGGACTAGCAGGATTACCAGGGATTTCACACAAAGAAAGCAATACAAAGAGAACAGGATACTTTTTAACACATGTACATGGTACAGCAGGCACATATCAGGAACATAAACTTTTGGGTTGACATTCTGTAAAGGCTAAGTTCACCTTTTCCAGAAAATAGCCTATGCAGTCAAGGGGCCCCAGGAAATATATAAAAAAAAAAAAAAAAAACAACATGCAGCTTGTAAAATGTTAATGTCTTTGTTTGTCGTACCTGTAGACCAATGATGTTCATGTCCCAGCAACAAGGCAAGACATAGGGATTACTAACTGGGAGGTTTTAGGCCAGGTTTCAGGGGGAGCCCAAATGGCTTAAAAAGGCATGACAATAAAATAAATGAACCTTTAACCACTTGCCGACTAGCCGCTGTCGTTTGATGCCAGCCGACAGTGGGCAGAGCAAAGTGCGCTCCTGTGATCCAGAGAAGTGGGGCAAACATCCACTGGCAGTTGTGCTAAAGTGCTCCCATAAGGACATCTGTGATTGGAGGAGCTGAGATAATGGTACTCAGTACCGGGGGTGGCAGATGCTATCTAGCTCTATGATAGCTCTTCGTGCCAATAAAGCCAGAGATCTGTAGAAGGGCCCATTTAGTGGTGGTACATGTAGGGTTCAGGAGCTAGAGAGAATGCCACACGAGAGTAAAATCCCCTTTAACAGAGCTGATAGAACAACCCATGATCACTTACCTCCTCTGCAGTCCAGAACGAGGCTTGTGCCTTCTTATACATCTTCCAGATATCAGGGTACTGGATGGGAAAAATGACAAAACGCCGGGGATTTTTCCTAAGAAGAGGCTCATCCTCAAGGCTGTTTCCATTACTTTCACTGCAACCGTTAATCCCGTTCTGCCAAGCACATGAAATATTGCCAACGTCACTTTCATTACCTTTGTCGGAACTCCTACTCGGAGAAGAATCCTTTTTAGGGGCCGCAAAACAGTAAAAAG
>BLSH010010484.1:161904-205303 GCA_018402905.1 Glandirana rugosa | reverse complement strand
AGTGACGTGTGCAGTTTGGAGGAAGAGGTGGTGGTCGCACAGAGGCACCAGCACAGCAAAAGAGGAAGCAGGTTGCAAAAGCAGAGCAAGCGTCCCCTAGACAGTATGCCTGCTACTCCAGGGACCTAGCACACCAAAGGCAGCTTAAAGGCTTTCCCCGGCATGGCAGTTCTTCAGACAATGTGCTGATGACAAGACAAGAGTGGTTTGCGCGCTGTGCAATGAGAGCCTGAAGCGAGGCATAAATGTTCTAAACCTGCATGACCAGGCATCTACATGCAAAGCACGAGCTGCAGTGGAATAAGCACCTCAAAATCCAAGAAAGGTCTCGGCCTCCTCCTGCTTCCTCTTCTGCTGCTGCCTCGGCCTCTTCCTCCACCTCTACAGTGCCAGTGTCACCTGCCACCCAGCAAACAGATGATGTGACAGCAACGCCACCATGTCCGCCACCGTCCCCAAGCATTTCCACACGGTCCCATGGAAGCTTACAGCTGTCCATCTCCCAAACACTGGAGAGAAAGAGGAAGTACCCCCCCACCCACCCATGATCCCTGGCCCTGAAATCTCGAAATCTCATAGCAGCTCTGGGTCTAGCCGCTTTGACGCTTATCCCTAGCCCGGCGCATGTGCTGAATTTGGTGGTACAGAAATTTCTAAAAAACTACCTGGATATGTCAGAGCTGCTGCAGAAAGTGTGAGCCGTCTGTGCGTGCTTTTGGCGTTCTTACCCTGCTGCTGCTCGCCTGTCTGCGCTGCAGCGGAACTTCGGCCTTCCCGCTCACCGCCTCCTATGCGATGTGCCCACAAGGTGGAACTCCACCTTGCACATGCTGGAGAGACTGTGTGAGCAGCAGCAGGCAATAGTGGAGTTTCAGCTGCAGCATGCACGGGTCAGTCCCTTTGCGGAACAGCACCACTTCACCACCAACAAGTGGGCCTCCATGCGAGACCTGTGTACCATATTGCAGTGTTTTGAGTACTCCACCAACATGGCCAGTGCCAATGATGCTGTTCTCAGCATTACTAACCCACTTCTATGTCTCCTTGAAAAAAAACTTTGGCGATGATGGAAGAGGATGTGGTACAGGAGGAAGAGGAGGAGGAAGAGGGTTCATTTCCACGGTTATCAGGCCAGTCATTCACAAGTGGCTCGGAGGGTGGGTTCCTGCACCAGCATAGGCCAGGTAAAAAATTTTCAAGCCAGGGCACAGTTCTGGAGGATGAGGAGGACGAGGAAGATGATGATGAGGAGGAGAAGGAACCGTGTTTACAGTAGGGTGGCACCCAACACAGCTCGTGGGCATCACTGGAGCATGGCTGGGGGGATACGGAGGACACAGATGATCCTCTCCCACAGAGGACAGCTTGTCTTTGCCTCTGGGCAGCCTGGCACACATGAGCAACTACATGCTGCAGTGCCTGCTCAACGATAGCCGAGTTGCCCACATTGTAACTTGTGCTGATTACTGGGTGGTCACCCTGCTGGATCCCCGTTACAAGGACAACATGCCGTCCTTAATTCCCTCACTGGAGCATGATCGGAAGATGCGTGACTACCAGCGCACGCTGGTAGACGCGCTGCTGAGGGCATTCCCAAATGACACAGGGGGCTCAGTAGAAGCACAAGGTGAAGGCGGAGGAGGAGGAAGAGGTCACTAGCGCAGCTGTGGCACCGCCAGCACCTCAGAAGGCAGGGTTAGCATGGCCGAAATGTGGAAAAGCTTTGTCAGTAGCACGCCACAACAAACAGCACCACCAGCTGATAGACAACGTCTTAGCAGAAGGCAGCATTTCAGCAACATGGTGGAACAGTATGTGTGCACACGCCTACACGTACTGACTAATGGGTCTGTCCCATTCAACTTTTGGGTCTCCAAATTGGGCACATGGCCTGAGCTTGCCCTTTATGCCTTGGAGGTGCTGGCCTGCCCTGCAGCCAGTGTATAGTCTGAACGTGTGTTTAGCATGGCAGGGGGTGTTATCACAGACAAGCGCAGACGCGGGTGCCCAGCCAACATGGACAAGCTAACGTTTATTAAAATGAACCAGGCATGGATCCGACAAGACTTGTCTGTACCTTGTGCAGAATAGACATTTAGACCGGCCTCACACAGCCATTGGTATACTTGTTTTTTTTTTAACATGTCTCAATATTTTGGGGGCTATCCCAATTACATTAAAAAACCAAACAAACAAAAAACAGTGTTGGCTATCTCCTCCTCCACCGCCACTTCCACCTACACTGCCTACTCCACATCCACCTCCTCCTCCCATTTGTATTTTTTTATGTGATTTTAAGTTATTTCCCTATCCACATTTGTTTGCAGGGCACTTGTCCTACTCTTACCCCCATTTTGCTTCCTTTTGCAGCCCTCTAGCACTTTCCAGGACTTTTTTACAGCCATTTTTGTGCCCAAAAGTTCGGGTCACCATTGACTTCAATGGGGTTCAGGGTCAAGTTCGGTACCGAGCCCTAACTTTTCCGCAAAGTTTGGCCGAACCAGACGAACCCGAACATCCAGGTGTCCGCACAACTCTAGTAAAGATATACTGGCAGGATAAAAGAGAAGAGCGAACACAGTGATGGCCTTATCTGTGTGCTACCGATGCTTCAATGACCAGCAGCAAGCTGGGTGTTTTTGTGTTCTGCACCAGAGTTCTAGACCAAGCTGTGCTTCTTCTACTTTAGAGATTGTGGCAGTATTGTCTAGCAGTGTGCTTTGATCGCAAGAGTAGATGCACAGAATTAAGACCCTTTGGCACATAAAACATGTTTAGTAGCTGTCTTTAAAACTGCTTGCAAAGGCTTCTGCTTTAGGTATCTGCATTCCTCGACAGAACTAGAAAAGCCACATATGAATTCATCTTCTTCTATATGGCACTGTTCCAACTGTGCTTGAGCATGATTCTTGTGTAACATCCCTGACCCTCTCACTGCTTCATCATACAAAGTCCTCTTCTACACTAATTTGTCAATGACCGAGAGGCCAACGAAAAGCAATGACAAGAGGGTGGTGACTTGGATCAGGAAACAAATGGGAGAGATCAGCACATCGTTCTTATTTAATGTCTTCAATTCCATCACATTTTTTTTCCATGTACATAGACTATGTACTACATTTCTCTGGCAGTGAATGAAAGATTGGTAAAAAGCAAAGAAAATAGGGTGGCTACAGGAATCAGGAAACAAATGGGGCAGATAAAATTGTAGAAAGTGTTACTTATGAGTAATGTCCAGGGTTTTATCTCCTTCTTTCAACATATCTGAATTGTGTATTATAGTGTTTCACCAATGAGCCAAGCATTGGGAAGAATCTGGAAAAAGAAAATGGTAATTGGTATAGCAGATCAAAGTTTTGAGAAAAATGGTAATAGGTAGGGCACATCAACGGCGGAGCAAACATTAGCAAGAAAATGGTAATTGGTAGGGCAGAGCAAACGTTGGGGAGAAAATGATAATTAGTAGGGCAGAGCAAACTTTGGGGAGAAAATAGAATTTGGTAGGGCAGAGCAAACTCTGGGGGGAAAATGGTGATTTGTATGACAGAGCAAACTTTAACGAGAAAATGGTAATTGGTAGGGCTGATCAAACTTTGGGGGGAAAATGGTAATTGGTAAGGCTGATCAAACTTTGTGAAAAAATGGTAATTGTTAGGGCTGATCGCACTTTGGGGAGAAAATGGTAATTGGTAGGGCTGATCAAACATTGGGTAGAAAATGGTAATTGGTAAGGCAGAGCAAACTTTGGCAAGAAAAAAGGTAATTGGTAGGGCAGAGCAAACTTAGAGGAGAAAATAGTAATTGGTAGGGCAGATCGAATTTTGGGGGGGGGGATGGTAATTGGTAGGGCTGTTTAAACTTTGGGGGGAAATGGTAATTAATAGGGCTGACCAAACTTTGGGGAGAGAATAGTAATTGGTGTGGCAGGACAAATGCTTGGGAGAAAATGGTAATAGGTAAGGGAGATCAAACTTTGAGAAGGGAATGGTAATTGGTGTGGCAGGACAAATTTCGGGGAGAAAATGGAAATTGGTAAGGCACGAGCAAACTTTGGTGAGAAATGGTAATTGGTAGGGCAGAGAAAACTTTGGGGAGAAAATGGAAATTGGTAGGGCAGAGCAAACTTTGGGGAGAAAATGGTAATTGGTATACCAGATCAAAGTTTTGCAAGGAAATGGTAATAGATAGGGCGCATCAAATTTTGGGGAGAAAATGGTAGTTGGTAGGGCAGATCTAACTTTAGGGAGAGAATAGTAATTGGTAGGACAGATCAAACTTTAAGAAGAGAATGGTAATTGCTAGGGCAGGACAAAATTCTGGGAGAAAATGGTAATTTGTAAGGCAGATCAAACTTTGGGGGGAAAATGGCAATTGGTAGGGCAGATAAAACTTTGAGGATAGAATGGTAATTGGTGTGGCAGGACAAACTTCGGGAAGAAAATGGTAATTGGTAAGGGAAATCAAACTTTGGGGAGAAAATGGCAATTGGTAGGGCAAAGCAAACTTTGGGGAGAAAATGGTACTTTGTACAGCAGAGCAAACTTTAAAGAGAAAATGGTAATTGGTACAGCAGCTCAAACTTTGGGAGGTAAATAGTAATCGGTAAGGCAGATCAAACTTTGAGGATAGAATGATAATTGTTGTGGCACGACAAACTTTGGGAAGAAAATGGTAAACTGGTAAGGGAGCTCAAACTTTGGGGAGAAAATGGTAATTGGTAGGGCAGAGCAAACTTTGGGGAGAACAAGATAATTGGTAGAGCAGAGAAAACTTTGGAGGGGAATGGTAATTGGTAGGGTTGATCAAACTTTGGGGGGAAATGGTAATTGGTAGGGCTGATCAAAATTTGGGGAGAAAATTGTAATTGGTAGGGGAATCATACTTTGGGGAGAAAATGGTAATTGGTAGGGCTGATCAAACTTTGGAAAGAAAATGGTAATTGGTAGGGCTGATCAAACTTTGGTGAGAAAATGGCAATTGGTAGGGCAGAGCAAACTTTGAGGAGAAAATAGTAATTGGTAGGGCAGATCAAACTTTGGGAGGAAAATGGTAATTGGTAGGAGAATCATACTTTGGGGAGAAAATGGTAATTGGTGGGGCTGATCAAACTTTGGAGAGAAAATGGTAATTGGTAGGGGAATCATACTTTGGGGAGAAAATGGTAATTGGTAGGGCTGATCAAACTTTGGAAAGAAAATGGTAATTGGTAGGGCTGATCAAACTTTGGTGAGAAAATGGCAATTGGTAGGGCAGAGCAAACTTTGAGGAGAAAATAGTAATTGGTAGGGCAGATCAAACTTTGGGAGGAAAATGGTAATTGGTAGGAGAATCATACTTTGGGGAGAAAATGGTAATTGGTGGGGCTGATCAAACTTTGGAGAGAAAATGGTAATTGGTAGGGGAATCATACTTTGGGGAGAAAATGGTAATTGGTAGGGCTGATCAAACTTTGGAAAGAAAATGGTAATTGGTAGGGCTGATCAAACTTTGGTGAGAAAATGGTAATTGGTAGGACTGATGAAACTTTGGGGAGAAAATGGTTATTGGTAGGACAGAGCAAACTTTGGCGAGAAAATGGCAATTGGTGGGGCAGAGCAAACTTTGAGGAGAAAATAGTAATTGGTAGAGCAGATCAAACTTTGGGAGGAAAATGGTAATTGGTAGGGCTGATCAAACTTTGGGGAGAAAATAGTAATTGGTAAGGCTGATCAAACTTTGGGGAGAAAATGGTTATTGGTAGGGCAGAGCAAACTTTGGCAAGAAAATGGCAATTGGTAGGGCAGAGCAAACTTTGAGGAGAAAATAGTGATTGGTAGGAAAGATCAAACTTTGGGAGGAAAAATGGTAATTGGTAGGACAGATCAAACTTTGGGGAGAAAATGGTAATTGGTAGGGCTGATCAAACTTTGGGGAGAAAATGGTAATTAGCAGGACTGATTAAACTTTGGAGGGAAAATGGTAATTGGTAGGGCAGATCAAGCTTTGATAGGAGAATGATAATTGATAGGGCAGAGCAAACTGTGGGTAGAAAATGATAACTGGCAGGGCAAAGCAAACTTTAAACAGAATATGCTAATTGGTAGGGCAGAGCAAACTTTAAAGAGAAAATGGTAAGTGGTAGGGCAGATAAAACTGTTAGGGCAGGACGATATTCTGGGATAAAATGATGATTGGTAAGGCAGATCAAACTTTGGAGGGGAAATGGTAATTGGTAAGGGAAATCAGTTTGGGAAATGGCAATTGGTAGGGCAGAGCAAACTTTGGGGAGAAAATGGTAATTTGTACAGCAGAGCAAACTTTGAGGAGAGAATGGTAATTGGTATGGCAGGACAAAGTTCGTGAGAAAATGGTAATTGGCAGGGCAGAGCAAACTTTGAGGAGAGAATGGTAATTGGTATGGCAGGACAAAGTTCGGTGAGAAAATGGTAATTGATATAGCATATCAAAGTTTTGGGAGAAAATTGTAATAGGTAGGGCACATCAAATTTTGGGGAGAAAATGGTAGTTGGTAGGGCAGATCTAACTTTGGGGAGAGAATGGTAGTTGGTAGGGCAGATCAAACTTTGAGAAGAGAATGGTAATTGCTAGAACAGGACAACATTCTGTGAGAAAATGGTAATTGGTACGGCAGCTCAAATGTTGGGAGGAAAATGGTAATCGGTAAGGCAGATCAGACTTTGAGGATAGAATGATAATTGTTGTGGCATGACAAACTTCGGGAAGAAAATGGTAATTGGTAAGGGAGATCAAACTTTGGGGAGAAAATGGTAATTGGTATGGCAGTGCAAACTTTGGGGAAAAAAGGTAATTGGTAGGGCTGATCAAACTTTGGGGTGAAAATGGTAATTGGTAGGGTAGAGCAAACTTTGAGGAGAAAATGGTAATTGGTAGGGCAGAGAAAACTTTGGAGGGGAATGGTAATTGGTAGGGCTGATCAAACTTTGGGGAGATTGGTTATTGGTAGGGAGCAAACTTTGGCGAGAAAATGGCAATTGGTAGGGCAGAGCAAACTTTGAGGAGAAAATAGTAATTGGTAGGGCAGATCAAACTTAGGGAGGAAAAGGGTAATTGGTGGGGCTGATCAAACTTTGGGGAGAAAATGGTAATTGGTAGGGCTGATTAAACTTTGGCAGGATAAAGGCAATTGGTAGGGCAGAGCAAACTTTGAGCAGAAAATGGTAATTGGTAGGGCTGATCAAACTTTGGGGTGAAAATGGTAATTGGTAGGGCAGAGCAAACTTTGAGGAGAAAATGGTAATTGGTAGGGCAGAGAAATCTTTGGAGGGGAATGGTAATTGGTAGGGCTGATCAAACTTTGGGGGGAAAATGGTAATTGGTAGGGCAGAGCAAACTTTGAGGAGAAAATAGTAATTGGTAGGGCACATCAAATTTAGGGACGAAAATGGTAATTGGTGGGGCTGATCAAACTTTGTGGAGAAAATGGTAATTGGTAGGGCTGATTAAACTTTGGCGAGAAAACGGCAATTGGTAGGGCAGAGCAAACTTTGAGGAGAAAATAGTAATTGGTAGGGCAGATCAAACTTTGGGAGGAAAATGGTAATTGGTAGGGCTGATCAAACTTTGGGGAGAAAATGGTTATTGGTAGGGCAGAGCAAACTTTGATGAGAAAATGTTAATTGGTAGAACCGAGTAAACTTTGCGGAGAAAATGGTAATTGGTAGGGCAGAGCAAACGTTGGAGAGAAAATGGTATTCGATAGGGCAGAGCAAACTTTAAGGAGAAAATAGTTATTGGTAGGGCAGATCGAACTTTGGGGGGGGGGGGAAATGGTAATTGGTAGGGCTGTTTAAACTTTTGGGGGGGGGTGGTAATTGTTAGAGATAATAAAACTTTCGGGAGAAAATGGTAATTGGTAGGGCTGATCAATCTTTGGGGAGAAAATGGTAATTGGTAGGGCTGATCAAACCTTGGGGGGGGGGGGGGATGGTAATTGGTAGGGCAGATCAAACTTTTTTGTCCAATAAAGGTGGGTAGCAGCCCCCAGTCCACCTCTTTAGATATGTGAGCTGGATGTGTGCTACAATGCTCCAGCCCTGAGCAGGAGGTTCTCAAGTTAAACAGACAAAGCTGTAGGTTATCACTGCTCTGCTACATTTCTGTATATAGGCGTGAGTTAAACTGAGAGGTTTCATTGCTCTAAAAAATCGGAAGATTTCAGCAAAATGTTGCCATTTCAGCAAAATACATTGGGGTCAAATTAAACCCTAAGTGCAGCCAAAATCAAAAATAGAAACAATCAGCACAAGGGACATCACTTACAGTCAATAGGATGTATGATGGCTGCTACTATATAGGAGGTTGGAGTGTCATTTGTAACGAATGGCACTGCAATGCACTATATTAGTGATATGCACCGACATCCCTCACAGTTATTACCTCTTATATCTCTTGACCTTCCCTCTTAGATTGTAAGCTCTAACGAGCAGGGCCCTCTGATTCCTACTGTATTTAAGGGCATTGTATTTGTACTGTCTACCCTCAAGTTGTAAAGCGCTGTGTAAACTGTTGGCGCTATATAAATCCTGTATAATAATAATAATAAAATGTGTTGCAGTTACAGCCATGCAATAGTATGCATGTGGCTTTAGTAATCTGTAAAACATTGACCTCTAGACATTTTCAATATGCACTGTGTGCACTGCTTCTGTTTTTGTTCTTTTTCAAATTGTATAGGATCGCTTCATGCTCGTGTGTTATTTGTAATCTTAAAAATAGCCACTGTTCTTTTTCAAATTCCGGTACACATGAAAAAGTTACCCTAGGAACCCATTGCTTTAGCTTAAGTCCCGAAGTACAGATTATTTAACTTAGGTGTGCATAACTTACAATACCCACCGAGTGTATTCTGATAGTTATGCACAATCATTTGTAAAATGTCCACATTTTACAAGGAATATATTCTCTACAGCTTTCGGTAAATCGCTCCCAATTTCTTTCACGCTTTATTTTTGTCGGAAAAGTATTTTTGTTATACATATTATATCCGTAACCTTGTCCCCTGTGTTAGGATTTCAGAAGAGTTGCAACTTGCAACTGTAGAGAAAAAAAATGTACAGATTGTTTTTTAGCCTTTCACAAAGAAATTTGACTACTTGCTGTCAAAAAATGTAAGATTTCTGCATGTGGTCCCGAAAACCCTTGTTATTGATCATGCTTTTGCCATAAAAAAACTTGAGAATCACAAGTGACGCTTCAATCTTTATAGTATCAGGTAAAAAAAAATTGGACTTCTCAGAAAGCGTAGGATGAAAAATGTGCCTTTGGAAACAGTGGTGGACTAGAATAATGGCATACATGAATGGTGAATGACTGAGCATAGTAATGTTATCACAGCATAAAAATATTCTACTACACCAAGGACAGTGACTAATAAAGCAGTGGCAGATATATTCAATATGAACACAATGAACAAAAAATGGTATAAAAAAGAAAATTGATTTGGAAAAATGGATAAATGAAACTTATTTCTGGGGCTCATTCAAAGTTGTGACAAACTGAATGCACATCTGTCAATGCTGTAATGTTACCAAAATGGCCCAGTACTAAAACACAGGCACACCTATACCTGAGATGCTCTACAATACACATTTTGATATTTTCTAGCACTATCTTGTTCTGGCCACAACTTCTCAGCAAATGCAACTCCTATTGGCTGGTAAGACCATCCAGTGCCGGATTACCAAATAGCCAGAGTAGACACCGGCTTATGGGTCCCACGTTGTTAAAGGGACCCGTGACAATGGATCAAAGTATTATTGATTTGATCTTGAAAGAAAATTACAATGAAGCTTTCTTAAATTGTTTACAAAAGGTAGAAAAGATGAGCCAAAAAGAATTTAAAATTTTACATTAAAGACCAAATACTGTATTAACATAATGTACTCAATATCAACTTAAAGTTAACATCAGGTTAACATTGCAGTTTCTCTTTAAAAAGCTCATATTCTTTCAGCTATCAGTTTGCAAAAAAGTTGGGTGCAACCTACGTACGCATAATGCACAGTAGTGATGGTCATTTTCATCACTACTGTGCTTAGTTCAATGTTATCCCACCAGAGCGTGCGAATGAGAAACCTCCAGAAACCTGCAAGGTTTTGACTGCCTAGGGGCCTTTACAGAGTTTAATTTGGCACTGGGCCAATCCATCATAGAGAAGGGCCAATAGAAGGGTGGACATTTCTTGACACTGCCAGGAAATGTCCAAATTTGCATATAATGGTGCCAAAGGATTTGTGATCCCAGGTGTTTGAGAGGACCTTCATAATTGTGTGCAGACACAGCATTTTCATCCAGGGGACAGTCTAGTAACATTACTGTACTGACATGTAAAGAGGAACTCCACTCTCTCAGTCATCATTAACTATTTGTATTCCTTATGCTGCTTGCGTTAGTAAATAGATAGGAAGGTATATCATATTTACTTGTTTTAAACTTTTTTTCTTAGGCCTAGGCAAATTATGGCATACATCCCAGGAGTCTTTAGGAGGTGAGGAGGGGTTTTCTCAGCAAAGCACACCCTCCTGCCTGCATGCCTGAGCTAAGGACAGATGGACTCCATGAAGCAAAAGCTACATGAATCATCTGTCCTTATTCAAGATGGCCACGGCCAGCTGGGGGTGGGAGGGGTTCAAAGTGATTTCTCAGCAAAATAAAGCATGGCGACATGTATGGTTGGGTGAGTTTTTTTAAAAATATAAATGTGAATTAAATAGTGTTTCTAGTTTGGCAGTGTAGTTCCATTTTAAAAAGGAAATTGTAACTTTGCGTAAGATAAACTTAAAATTAAGGGCTATTTTACATAGGTGGCAGTTTCTACCCTCTACTACGCCCTCCAAAATGATAAGTGATCCATTTTGGATGGCTTTTTAGAGGGTGGTAGAGCAGTGGCTGCCAGGCATTTAGGAGATGATCCTGAGCTAGAAGAAAATCCTGCGTAAAATAGGCAGCAAATGTACGCATGTGAATATGTGTTTAGATGCGTTTAGCATTTAGACGTTTACAATTCTGCTACTGGCTTTATGTGTATATGCATATATGTGTTTACTTGCATACACGCATACATCTGCAGATATGTGCCTAGACCTAAACTTATAGCAACCATTTTTATTAGCCTGACTGCTTTAATCTGCTGAAAACTGGAATCTGCTTTTCTAGGTGTTACCTTACATCAACCCATCAGCTTATTAACTGAATGCCACACCACATATAATGTCTTTAGTGTACTGAGGATCACTCTATGTAAATATGAGTCAATGTCTATCACTTTGCAAGATGTTCAGTCTGGTGAAATCCCGTTCAGTCTGTCACACTGTGCAATGCCATTATTCTTTATTGTTATTTCAAAGGGAACCTGTCATTTTGCAGAAGCCAATATGCTCTAAAGTAGAAAGGAAAGGAAGATTAAAGGCCTCTGAATTTTTTCAGTTATGAAGGATTTAGTGTATTTTGGACTATTTTTGGATAACAGTAGCTTGGCCTTGCCATTATGTATGAGAGAGATTATGTAGGCTGCCATTGATGATTTTCTACTGGGGAATGCTGGCTCCCTGGCTGTCATGCTGCTGCTACTGCTCCAAAGCTCAGGCGGCTTGTAGGATGGTGCAGTCTATACTCCCTACTGCAGGCAAGTGGCAATGCAGGAGGGGAAAGAAGTTGTGAGGAACTTGGTTCATTTATGACTGTGATCACAAGGGACAGCTGTCCAATTGGATGCTGATGCCCTATTTTACTTCAGTGGACATCTTGGGTCAGGCAGCGTCTATTGAGGTCTCTGGCTCTTGGGATTGGAGTCCTTTATGTAAGGGGCTAGTATAGTGACAGGATTCCCATCTGGTAGGGACAGTGCTTAGAGGTAGTGAAAGGTTCCAGAGGAGTAGGGACTGTGCAAAGGCTACATCTGCCTCTCTTCAGGAAACCTCTCTTTTGGGTGTAGACCGGCCAGGGCAAATTCTGCTCCTCGTTGCAGAGGATGTCGGCATTCTCAAGTGTCCACACTATCACAGTTTGTAAGTGGCTCTGGATGGGTGTGCCTACACGCCAGACCCGAATAAGTTGTGTTGAACCTTTCTGCAATATAACTTTATTGCTTAACTCTGTGTGTTCACTGCCTGCCACACCACGCTGCACCTTGCTAACAAAATGTGAATATTTTTCAATGCATTAATTAAAAATTAATTAAAATGTGTTTTCTGACTTGGGATCAGCCTCTTGTAATCTCCTATACCACAGCACTCAGGCTGGGAGAGAAAAATACAGGACTGGGATTAAATCAGATGTTCTGATTGTGCTGAAAATCTGCTGGCAAAGAACATGATCATAGGAGGGGGGAGCAGAGTGAGCAGAGAGATTACTTCATTTGTATGCTGCTGCTCCTTCCATCTCCAGTCAGCAGGCTGAGGATGGACACCACTGTATTCCTTAACTGCAAGTGGAGTCATCCACCTGATTGAACTGTGTGATGGGGCTGTATAAATATTAGGATGGAATGAAGAGAAAATAATTTAACAGGTTAAACAGCTACCTTATGTATAATTCTGTATAATAATAATAATTTAATCTGCATATGTACAAGTTTACTCAAGGTGGTTGCAGCCATATTAGTGCACATTGGGTGTAAATATGGTCAGTACTCATATGTATAGTATCAAAGAAAAATGTTACAATTCATTATCCCTGTATGTATTCTAATCAGTGATTTAAAGCCTATATTCTGTACAGGTGCACTAGTCAGGCTAATACGGGATGATTCCTCTAGTCTTCATACTGCAACCTTAATAAGATCCAGCACATAGGAGGATACAAGGCACTTGTCTAATTTCATTATAAATGATACAAGGAAATTGGGGTTCAAATAGGTTGATATGATTGTGCCAACGGGCACTGTGTTGGTCTTTCCTGTAATGGGGTATAGAAGGCACACAGATCAATGTAGTGCAATTTTTATACCTGCTCAGGTAACTGCCTCTCGATATATCAGCCTCGTGGAGCATTTGTTTCCAAATGGCAATGTTCTTCATGATGTACTTTTCTTTAACATTACAACATGTATAACACACAACATTGAATGCAGACATTTAGTATTTGGCCAAAGGTGTACAAAAAGAGCAGTAGACTAATAATTGGCTCAGAAATTGTATGTTGCGTCCTTTTAAAAGCCAAAGGTAAGGGAATTTGTTCAGATCTATATGCTACCATCAGCCAGACGCCTGCTCCAGTTTGGCAACATTTGCCAAATTGGAAACAGACATTTTGCTTAACCACAGACTATTGCTCTTAAAAAAACTCACTCCAGTATTCCCATTTCTGTCCCTCCAGATATCCCCATTTCCAGAGTTGCTTAAGCCCTGATCAAAGAAGATTTAAAACCCCAAAACAGGTTGGCTTTTTATTTGATGCTACAAACAATAAACAGCTTTTGACCAATTATTAGTCCCGTGCTCCTCTTTTTACACTGCTGGATATGTTACTCATTGAAGACAAACACACAAGAAAGCAGCCTGATGATTAAGTTCTATTTTTGTTCATTTACTCCTCAGATTGGCACCCCTATTTATTATATGCCAGAATAAAATCATAGAAAAGTCAAGCCAGATCCATGATATGACTAATCTCTGACTATTTCTGTCAAGAGGCAGCAAATTTCTAAAGGAAGTTTTACCATCTTGGCCTTCGGAATTATTGGTATAATAAACAGAGGAAGTTAATGAACATTACAAAAGCGGGATTGGTTTCCTTGAAATCTATTTGTCTTCTGCATTGTCTCTTTAGTGATCTTTTTATATATTTATATATTGAGCTTTATATTCTTCTCATTGTGTTTTGACGTTATTGTGTCTTATTGTCTTTAACTTTGCATTCTTGTGTGTAATTGTTATTTATGGAGCTGCATGTTTCTTTCACTGTGCTTGCTGCTATTTTCTCTTACTTTGTACCTGTGTTTTGTGTTCATATAGTGAATACACATACGTGTCATGCATGTTATTGTGTATACTCACTGTAAGGTACGCAGTCATACTGAACTTCCAGGTATTTGTAGGTCCCCGGACAGGGGTCTGGAAAAGCTTCCGAATCAGCAATAACAACACATTGTGTCCGATTGTTACACCTAAAGAGAAAATACAAAACGTTAAAAGGGTACAGTCAGGACTTTTATAGTGATCCACCATGTGTTGTTTGCATAACTTTCATCATAAAGCCTTTTTAACACAATTCTCGTCTTGCTGTATCAAAGTTGTCATGACTTAACGTGATATTAAAGCTTTGCTAAAAAACAAAAAACAAACATGCTATACTTACCTGCTCTTTGCAGTGGTCTTGCACAGAGCAGCTCCGATCCTTTTTGGGTCCCCTGCTGGTGTTCCTGGCCCCTCCCCCTCAAGCAGTGCCCCCAGAGAAAGATGCTTGCCCTGTCCATAAGACACATCAAGCTGTGGCTTGCCCCTGCACTCTCCTCATTGGGTTACTGACTGTGATTGGCTCCCACTGCTGTCTCAGCCAATGAGGAGAGAGAGTCCCCATACAGCCAAGGCTATTGTGAACATCACTGGATCAGATGGGGCTCAAATAAGGATTGGGGGGCGGGCTGGAGGGAGCCTCTGCACATAGAAGGTTTTTGAAATGTATGAGGGTAAAAAAAAGTCATCCTTTCGAACCACTTTAAAGCATAGGTAAACTCTATTGTTTGGCATCATGTCTCAGGGCTTCTCAACCAGGATTTTTTTGAACCATAGGGCTTCTCCAGAGGTTGCTAGGGGTTCCTTGAGCTATAGCTGCTTGACCTCCTATTTGATTGTGTCCAGAACCAACACCTATTGGCAAAACTAGTGGCCCAATACCAATAATCTTTTTAGCGGTCTTTAAGTGTGGCATTCTGACCACCACTGTAAGGGTAGCATTCTCCAACCACCAATGTAAGGGCATTTTCCCATTGAACCCCAATGAATTTTATGTATTAAGGGTTCCCCAAGTTCTGAAAATTATTTTATCAAAAGGTTGAGAAAGGATGGTGTACTGTATACAGTTGTTCTGAGCAAATAGTTATCTTGTGAATCTGTTGCAAAGTTTCATGACAAGAGGGCCCACTAATAACAATACTTTTTGCAACAGCATTGTCAACCTACTACAGTATGTGTGTTGCTTCAGTTGGCTCTTAGACTCCCTATCGGGTCTTTCACATAGGCAGGCCAACAGTCAAATGAAGAGGCTTGCATGGCAGGCTGAAAACACTCCTGTCAGCTAGAATGCACAGGCTTAACATTGTGAGCCTGTAGTGTCCCTAACAGCTGTTGATAAGCCCATTCCCATGGCAAGGGGGCCTACTTTAGATCATGGGCCCGAGGGGTCTTCCTTGCAGCTTGTGGACTCATCTCGATATTGCAACTTCCAGAACCTTCCATATTGTGAAAGGCCATGTGGCCCAAAACAGCAACAACCTCATACTCCATGGGCGGCTTACCTGGTTCGTCTGGATCTATACCAAGACTTAGTATGCACAAGTTTCTACAGAACAGTCTATCTTTCTCTCAAACTCCAGGACAGCAGCATAATTCTCAACACTCTGCCTAACTCCCGGAAGGCCAAAGGAAGAGACACCAGAACACCTGCCATTGCTACTCTTCATACACTGCATCATACTCATCCCAGCTCACCCATAAATAATTTGTCTAGTCAAGAAACTTGCTTTTCTGCTCTCTTTACTAAAAAGTAAAGCATCATTATAGGGTCAAATAATGGTAAAACATCCAAGCGTTGACAACCCTTTCACAGAGACAGATTATTCTGCAATGAAGTACATTACCACCAGTGACCTGGTATGAGTCCACAGCCACAAGCTGCACTCACAGAATTAAGTTGACCATACACTAGTAGATGTTCGAACGAACAGTTGACTGAAAATTCTGAGTACATGCAATGACTTGACAAATGTCAATCATAGTACTTCAATATTTTGTTTGCTTTTAACATTTGATTTAAGAGTGAATGGACTTTCCTGAATGAACACCACATACATTGTTAGAAATCCATTAATTTGAGAAAACAATTTCCATCATGCTCATTTAAATATCCATTTGATCCCACTAAGAAAAATCAAACAACTTTTCTTAAAATTAAAATTTGCAAACAGCTTCTACTAGCCTATAACCAGGTTTACCCTCCCAAATAACTAAACTAGGGCCTGGGCCCACTGAGGGGAAGACACACCATTCTCTTACCACCACCTGTTGGAGCTCTCCATGGTTCTACATTTCCTAAACACTACCACCACTAGCATCTCCACCTCCATATACTGTATATACACTGTAGGGGAAAAGGGGGTCAGCCCAAATATTGTGGAGACAGGGTAGAGCCCCACCCTAAAAGACGTACTAACAAGCCTTATCACAGGAAGAGCTGTTACTGGCAGGATCTCCAGGTAAGAAATTGCAATAGAGTCACAAATTTGCTTAAATTGGCAGTAAAGTCATTGTAATAAAGAAAAGAAATGAGTCCCCCCGCAGGTATAAGTCATAATGTACTAGTATGCACTGCATAATGGTACATTATGGCAGACTTACCTACACATGGAGCCCTCCAGCGCTGCCCTGTCACAGATCTTCCTGGTCCCCGGTGGTTTCCATCTTCACCTGGTCTTCCTTCCAAGTTTCCTAACTTTGCCACTTGTACAAGAGCCACATCGCCGCGCCATACAGAACGGGCCATAAATGTGGGGTGAGCTGTGCATTTGTGGCTCAGTTCACATTACCCTCTGACATGCAGGGGAGTCATTTATGCCAGAAGAGACCTCTACGGTCACATCTGACATAAGCATCCTGTCTGTCAGTGGATTTTATTCTTTTTCACTTTACTACCACTTTAACTAAACTCTATACAATGAAGAATGATGACATGCTGAAAGACTGATTTACATACACTTTAATATTTTCTACAAAAACAAGGCACACCAATTGTTATGTCAGATAGTTTAAAATAAAGCCACAAACACATCACACTGAGGACAAACAACCTTTGCACCACAAACTGACGCTGACAGCCTAAGCGTGGATGTTGGCTGACACACGCGGTGTCCTCCAGAAACCTCAGGTCATTACAGAGATAAACCGAAGTGCCCAGATAGTCAGTGACAGCTGTCAGGGTTGGCACACGACAACAGATGTGAAGACCGTGGCTCTTCAACCAGCCTTAGAGTGCGTTGTTTCATAACGGCACGTAACTCAAAGCATGTATGTACTTTAGTAAACGGCTGTAAAGAAGAAATCAAAACCGATTTTGTACATTGGTCTTCCAGGAGTAAGAAGGACTAAGGTTAACATCCAGGTAAACAATTAAATAAACAGTTCAAATAAATATATTTTGCCCAACGACCTGTGCTCAGTGTCAGAAAACGAAAACATCTAAGACTGCAGCAACCCTATATCTGAATACAGGATCCATACAGTGGACATTATTAAAGTGGAAGTAAACTCCTATTTTTGATTGTACCTACAGATGAGCCTATAATAAGGCTTACCTGTAGGTACGGTGCACGGTTTAGAAGATATTTACACTGCGTGCAGCCGGTGACGTCACCGGCGCATGCGATCAGAAGGGGCGGTATACCTGTGCCGCCCCTTTAGAGCTCCGTGCCATGGTCCGTGACTCCCGCGTGATGCGCAGGAGTGACGCCATTGCGGCGCTGTCGATCAGAGGGCTGGAGGACATGAACATGGAAGGAAGACCGGGTAAAGAGGAAAGAGCCTGTCAGTAGTGATAAAGCGGTGCTGGAGGGCTTTGTTCTAAAGTAAGTATTTCATAATGTGCTAGTATGCAATGCACATTATGACTTTACTTTGCAGGGTTTAAAAAAAAAAATAGGTGTGGTTTGCTACCGCTTTAATAAAAATGGATGTGCTCTCTCTTTAAATCATGTAAACAATACCCACAACCCTGGTTGCCCAGCGGCATGCGTGATGACGTCACAAGTAGACTCCGGCCAACACATTTCGTGTCAGAACAGAACATGTCTTCAGGGGGCAGCAGTCACTTTATTTATTATGTTATCACATGACACATGTAAATTAATTATTTACTGAATTATCACATATATATTTGCATTGATCTTTATTTATTGAGTTGTCACATTATGTTTACATGTTTCAAAAAATATATTGGAGTTAATCTTCAGCTTTATACAACCCAATGACACAGCACAATCAGCCCAGTGACTTGACTTTACACCTCTAGGTCTTCCCCTTTCCCCAAGCTTGTGATTGGACAGTGAAAGAGCAGCAACAGGCCAGTGAGATCATCTCTTGCTCGCTCCTCCTATCAGCATGATCCCTATCATCATATGTGAGATTACACCTCATTGACCTCTCTCTAGTTTGAATTCTGCTATACATTACAGGAGGTTGAAATCAAGCTTCAGATTGCCTGTGCTCAGTGCATGCATCCCTGTACACAAGTATCATTTAGACGTGCAGATATCCGCATACAGTCTGCCCCACCCCCCCCACCTTAACACCCACCTAGCTCCATGTCACCACCACTGGCTCCTGCATTGCTCCCCTCAGTCTTGCTTTTACAGAAAAGCCTGGGGGCACCTCCAGCACCCCGTCAGTCTAACTCCTCTTTTTTCAAGGTCTAGACTCGAGAGTTTTCTACTTAGACTTTATCCTGGGCCAGGATGATGTAAACCCAAATGCCAGGATTGCACACTAAGCACATGCACAGATGTCAATATACAATCAATAAATCAATGGTACATTTTATTGGAAAGGCTGGGGGCAGCTCCTGGCATTTTAGGGCAGTGTGTGTCTATGGACACACCAAGCTTGGCACAGATCCCAACAGGGGCACCCATGTAGTGTGCTACATGAGGCACCCAAAAGAGTGGAGAAGTCTACAACACTGGTGGGGAATTCTAGAAAAGGAAAAATGCAACATTTTTGTGTAATATCATTGCATGGAACAGGTAAGTGTGTAAAACCTATAAAAACTATTATTTGTCCCTTTTAATCAGTTAAAGCGGATTTCCACCCAATTAAAAGTCAGCAGCTGCAAAAAGTGTAGCTGCTGCCTTTTAACAATTGGACACTCACCTGTCCCAGGCTCCAGCGATGCGGTTGCCCGAGGGGTCACTCTTCCCCCCCCCCCTCGCCGGCATCACAAGTGCGGACGCACGGCTTTGCCTTCAAAGCTGGGCATGCATTGCGCATGCACGAGTGAATGGCTGGTGTATCTTCGGGGACCTGTGACGTGTCCCAGAAGGTCACCGAGAGGGAGGGGGAAAGGGAGGGGGAAAGGTGAACTTTCTTCCGGCTCCGCGGCTCTAGGAGAGGAAGTGGATCTGGGACCCTGTGAAAACACAATTGTGGCATGTCAGGGGGTCACCTTTCTTTAAAGCGGAAGATCCACTTTTGGGTGGAACTCCGCTTTAAATATACCGTTAAACATGTTTTGTTATATCAGTTTAATAAGTACAAACAATACCAGAAATCTTGTGATCTGTTTACTTCCTGTGCTCTTTGCCTGTGAACAAAGAGGGGTTATTGAAGGCGGAGAGGTCGTGTCTTTGTAATCCATCAAAAATGAAGTAGGCTGGGCTGACACCAGGTGTGTAGGAATTTAAAGTGGAGGTCCGCCGCCCCTTAAGAAATTAAAACTCAGCAGCTACACATACAATAGCTGCTGACTTTTAACATTAGGACACTTACCTGTCCTGGAGTCCAGCGATGTCGGCACCGCCGCCGATCTTTGGATCGGCTGGTCGGGTGCTGCTGCCATTGTGGGTAAGGGAATCCGGCAGTATAGCTTTTCGGCTTCAGGGCCGGGCCCCTACTGCGCATGCATAAGGCACGCTGCGCTCTTTCACTGGTATCAAGTATCTGGTATTACAAGTATCCTTTCCCTCCTCTCCCCTCCCCCCGAAAGGTGCCAAATGTCACCTGGGGGGGGGGGGGGGATCCGATGAGCAGAAGTTCCACTTTTGGGTTTTGTGAGGTCAAAGAGGAAGGCGGGAACAAACCACATTTCCTCTGGCACATCTACAGTTGTTTTTCTGTACTTGCAGCGTGATAAAACCTGGGGAAATGTGCATGTTTTGCAGAGGTGTAATATTTATTTTTTTTGCCTTAAACAAGACACGATTCTGCACATTATAATGCATGGTTACTATTTTTCTGCTGAATTTAACAGACTGGAAAAATAAAACATAATCTATGGTATGAGTCGTGACACTCTTCTTTTTGATTCACTGGTGTTATTTATCCCTAAGGTTTCTAAGCATTAAATTAAAACTTTGGGCAAAAGCAAAAATGACATATATGATGCAGCCTGTCACTGGCATTAAAGCGGAACAAAACTATTCTGGGCCCCCAGGAGCTCTTGCGATAATGTGCGAGTATGCACAGCATATTTGCACATTATTGCCCACTCTCCTAGCAAAACACCCTCCTCCAGCGATGAGACGTCCACACTCCCCCTCATCGCTTCATCACTGCTGCTACCGTCTTTTTTTCAAGGTCTAGAGTCTTCTATTTAGGCTTTATCCTGGGCCAGGATGGTGTAAGCCCCGAATGCCGGGATTGCACACTAAGCACATGCGCAGATGTCAGTATACACTCAATAACACAATGCTAGATTTTATTGCAAAAGAAACACGCAAAATCTCTTCTACCATACAATCCAATCTACTAGCATTTTTTTTACAAATCCAATGTAGTCTGCTTTAAAGGGTAACCCCACTTCTGTGGAAAAAAAATGTATAAAATAGTAAAAAAAAATATATAGCATATACAACTGATACAAAAGCCATATTATAAATTAGTGTTATTAAAAATCACCTTTCCTTTCTGATATGCAGTGCTGTAGTTTTCTGTAAAATGTAATGCAATATGGCAACCTGAAGGCGTTCTGTACACAGCTGGTGTATAGAATGCCCCCAGAAATGTAATTTACTGCTTGTGTGATTGGCTCCCTGATTTTCCCAGAAGTCTGCACTAGGATGCAAGTCACATTTTGGGCAACCTGTACAATGGAAATTTCAGTTTTGGTGAAATACACCCCAAGGGCAAAATACTTCTAAAGGGGTTTAGACCCTGCAACTTTTCTGCTTAGAACACCAAGAGTGAACCAGGTGATTAAAATGAACCAGATTCTTCCGATCAGGGAGCTCCACTCAAAAGGCCTCCTCCCCACTACTGTTTGTGAAATGGAGCTTTTGGGGAGGAGGGGGGGGGGGCACCCGATTTTGACAGGTAGGAGCTAGAGGGACCTCAGGTAAATATTAGGGGGGCTGAGAGGGGCTGCTGTACACAGAAGGCATTTTATCTTAATGAATAGATTGCATTCCATTTCTGGCACTCCTCTCCTACATATAAGAATCATCATTTTTTTGTTAGAAAATTACTCAGACCCCCCAAATATTATGTATGTTTTTTTTAGCAGAGACTTTAGGGAATAAAATGCAGATCATTGCAACTTTTTATATCACACAATATTTGTGCAGGAAATTTTCAAACGCATTTTTTTGGAAAAGAAACAGTTTAGTGAATAAAAAAATACAAAACAGTAAAGTTAGCCCAATTTTTTGCATATTATAAAACACAATGTTACTCTGTGTAAACTGATACCCAACACGCCATGCTTTAAAATTGCGAACACTCCTGGAATTGCGCCAAACTTTGGTATTTAAAAATCTCCATAGGCGACGCTTTAACATTTTTTACAGGTTACATGTTTAGAGTTACAGAGGAGGTTTAGTGCTAGAATTATTGCTCTTGCTCTAACGCACACGGTGATACCTCACATGTGTGGTTTGAACACCAGTTACATATGTGGGCGGGGCTTATGTATGAGTTCGCTTCTGTGTGCGAGCACGCGGGGACGGGGTCAATTTTTTTTTATTATTTATTTTACTTTTATTTTTTAATTTTTACACTGTCTCTTTAGTTTTTTTTTGGTCACTTTTATTCCTATTACAAGGAATGTAAACATCCCTTGTAATAGGAATGGTGTGTGACAGGTCCTCTTTATGGAGAGATGTGGGGTCTATAAGACCTCACATCTCTCCTTCAGGCTGGGAAGACCGAGATCAGAAAAAAAAATACAATCCCGGCCTTTCCAGACGCGATCACGGCTTTGTTACTAAAGACGGCCCGGACTTGATGTCATAACGTCGCGACCGGGCCTCCGAGGATCATAGAGATGACTGGTGACCAGATGATCACCAGTCACCTCTCTGATCAACTTCCGGCGGCGACGGATTCAGTTCATGGGTCGCCGATCGTATGGGCGGCCTGGGAGAAGCACCAAATGGCGGCGGGAGGGGAAGGTGTCCTATAAGAACGATCAAGCGGCTGAACTGCTGCTATGATCGTTCCTATGGTGCAGGGAATCGTCGGCCAAAATAAAAACGATATCTGAATGGTGTATGTAGCTGCTGGCACCATTCAGATATCACCACTCAAAGCCCAGGATGCCCTCCCGGCGTGAAGTGGTTAAGATAAAAAACCTTCTGCCTTTACAACCACTTCACAAGTCAGCGGCAAACAAATAAAACGTGACCCCAGTTAACATGGTTTACGTAGTTACAGTAGCAGTTTTTTCTTTGAAATAACAAGAATTGGAATCCATGTCAGTAAAATAGATTGTCTCAATGCCTGTCCTTCTCACTTTTCCTGAATGGCTTGGCCCACAATAAACAATATGAATAAAGACATGTGAAATTAAAAAAAATAATTCGAATTTTATCATTGCGGGTATTACTTTCAGATCTTAAATAATTCTCTGACACTTGAAACCTCTTAAAGTGTTCTGATAATATCCATTGGCCGTATCCTGGCTTCTTATAAAGCCATGTAAGAAGCTAAAAATAAAGGATTTCATCTTACTAATAAAGGAAGGTTATACAAAAGGTTATCTAAATGCTTACTGCTTGCAAATTTTCACTATTCAAAATGCCATTAGAAATGGGAGTTAAGAGGATCTGTTGAGCCCTAGACATAATCTAAAAGACAAAGAACTATCTCAACTTATAGAACGGTCAAGTATTTAAATAAGGATCACAATTTCCCCACCAAAGTATGCAAAGTTTTATCTGTCGTAGGGCTACGGTCTTTTGTTGGGCATTGCCTCCCAAATGTGATCTGCATGTCAGAGTCATCTTAAATAATTGAACCTGTGATGTTATCACAAAGTTCCAAACTCACTTACGGGATGGGTTATTAAATAAAAAAAAGATATATAAAGTATATAAAGTAAAATGTGATGCTTACAAATGTGCCATTCACTTTGCTTGCTTGGGGACAAACTTGTCCGTGGAGAGAAAAATAATAGTCATGTGACTTGCCTTGCCTCTAATCAGATAACACATATAATATAATTAAGAGTCCAAGGCAATTTAATGATAAATTTGATTAACAGCAGAATAAAGCCGACGTGTTTCAGGAGCCAAACACACTCCCTCTTCATCAGGGCTACAAAACAAATACAAAGGTCATGAATCTAAAAGTAAAAGATCATAAATATGAAACCAAATATACAAGTAAAAATGAATGAAATAGAAAAGTCATAAATACAAATATAAGTCATAAAGTAAAAGGTATGGGTATACACTCTTTTTTATGTTCATTATTTTAATGCGATTGAATATTGAGGTGGCAGCAACAGACTGATGAAGGTATTTTTCTGCTCTCTGTTTCTTTCAGCATTTTCTTGTAAGCAGATGTGAATGCAGCATGCCTGATCCGTTCCTAAGCCGCCCCTCCCTCTACCAATATTAGTTCTGAGAGTGAGGATTTTCATGGCAACTTCTATGTTTATTACACTTTTTTCTTTTTTTTTTCCTTGTATGTATACTGACGGGGAACTTTATTTTATTGTAAACAACATACCTCAATACAATGTATTATTGTTAAAAATGAAAAAAAAAAAAAGTAACTCAGTGAAGTTAAGCTTTAAAAAGAAAAACCTGGATTCTATGCAGAGCTGCACCAGATTTTGCACTCTCCAGTTTTAGTAAATCAATCCAAATGTCTTATAGAACCTAATCAGTGTTGACAAGCATACCTAAATATACATATATATAAAATCTACAGTCACAGCACACACCTCCATTTGTTAACATGAGCATTGTAACAAAAATAAAAAAAATAGTTACATTAGACATTCTAATATAAGCTTAATTGTAAAATCTCCTCTCCTCTCTCCTCCTCTCGTGCTGCCTCTCAGCTGGCCATTTCTTTCTGCAACTTCCCAGATTCCCTGCATGCTTTGCAGCTTCTCCACAAATTCTAAGGACTACATTTCCCATGATACCTTGCAGTCTGCAAGCAGTGATTCCTGTACTGACTCCACCTCCTGAAACTCCTCCTCTGGGCACCTCTGTAGTTCAGAAGGCAGACTCTGTGAAATGTGTGACACAGCAGTGCCTACTCACAGGACATAGTAACTACGGGTCCCAGAATTTAAGGAGGTAAATATGTGGGGATCTTCATAAAGTACGTTTAAAAACGTCAAGATTGTTCTGATAAATAGCAGTAGGCTAGAAATTATTAAAATACAATGTATAAATGAATATATGAGTTTACATTTTGACTATAGATACATGTAGCTACCCTATTGTCAGAGATGTCTATTAAATGTAGCTTTCCTGGCTATTAGTTTGCCTGGGACAGTTTATAGTCTAGTCCTAGACCCCTTATGTTGAGGATTGCTACCTTTCCCTACTGTCACTGGGTTTCACTGGCACTCAGAGCAATAGTCATGGGGGGGCTAACAGTCTTGGACTAATCATCATTTATGTCCCCTCATCCAACCACGAGGATGTCCATGGCCAGTGGTGCATGCTGGAGGAGCATATAAATGTTTTGGGAGCTACGTGGTGAGCTGCCTTACACCTGGGATGCGGCCTGGGGAGGGGCGTTCAATAGTTTGGGCATAGTAAGGCCAGAGCCTGGTTGGGGACTACAGGATCTCACAAAAGTGAGTACACCCCTCACATTTTTGTAAATATTTTATTATATCTTTTCATGTGACAACACTGAAGAAATGACACTTTGCTACAATGTAAAGTAGTGAGTGTACAGCGTGTATAACAGTGTAAATTTGCTGTCCCCTCAAAATAAATCAACACACAGCCATTATTGTCTAAACTGTAGGCAACAAAAGTGAGTACACCCCTAAGTGAAAATGTCCAAATTGGGCCCAATTAGCCATTTTCCCTCCCCAGTGTCATGTGACTTGTTAGTGTTACAAGGTCTCAGGTGTGTTAAATTTGGTGTTATCGCTATCACTTTCTCATACTGGTCATTGGAAGTTCAACATGGCACCCCATGGCAAAGAACTCTCTGAGGATCTGAAAAAAAGAATCGTTGCTCTACATAAAGATGTCCTAGACTATAAGAAGATTTCCAAGATCCGGAAACTGAGCTGCAGCATGGTGGCCAAGACCATACAGCATTTTAAGAGGACAGGTTCCACTCAGAACAGACCTTGCCATAGTTGACCAAAGAAGTTGAGTGCACGTGCTCAGCTTCATATCCAAAGGTTGTCTTTGGGAAATAGACGCATGAGTGCTGCCAGCATTGCTGCAGAGGTTGAAGGGGTGGGGGGTCAGCCTGTCAGTGCTCAGACCATATGTCGCACACTGCATCAATTTGGTCTGCATAGCTATCATCCCAGAAGGAAGCCTCTTCTAAAGATGATGCACAAGAAAGCCCGCAAACAGTTTGCTGAAAACAAGCAGACTAAGGAAATGGATTACTAGAGCCATGTCCTGTGGTCTTATGAGACCAAGATAAACTTATTTGGTTCAGATGGTGTCAAGCGTGTGTGGCGGCAACCAGGTGAGGAGTGCAAAGACAAGTGTATCTTGCCTACAGTCAAGCATGGTGGTGGGAGTGTCATGGTCTGGGGCTGCATGAGTGCTGCCGGCACTGGGGAGCTACAGTTCATTGAGGGAACCATGAATGCCAACATGTACTGTGACATACTGAAGCAGAGCATGATCCCCAGCCTTCGGAGACTGGGCCGCAGGGCAGTATTACAACATGATTACGACCCCAAACAGACTTCCAAGACGACTACTGTCTTGTTAAAGAAGCTGAGGGTAAAGGTGATGGACTGGCCAAGCACGTCTCCGGACCTAAACCCTATTGAGCATCCGTGGGACGTCCTCAAATGGAAGGTAGAGGAGCGCAAGGTCTCTAACATCCACCAGCTCCGTGATGTCATCATGGAGGAGTGGAAGAGGACTCCAGTGGCAACCTGTGAAGCTCTGGTGAACTCCATGCCAAGAGGGTTAAGGCAGTGCTTGAAAATAATGGTGGCCACACAAAATATTGACACTTTGGGCCCAATTGGGACATTTTCACTTAGGGGTGTACTCACTTTTGTTGCCAGCGGTTTAGACATTAATGGCTGTGTGTTGAGTTATTTTGAGTGGACAGCAAATTTACACTGTTATACAAGCTGTACACTCATTACTTTACATTGTAGCAATTGTGTAATTTCCTCAGTGTTGTTACATGAAAAGATATAATAAAATATTTACAAAAAAGTGAGGGGTGTACTCACTTTGGTGAGATACTGTAAATCAGAATGCTCAAGCTGCCCTTTCTGGTTAAGGAGGGGGAAGCACCCAAGGTGGTAGGACCAGAAGATGGAAGTCCTGCTGGAGGGGAAGTGGTATCCACCCTAAGAGGATCCTGCTACTCCCTTAGATGGGAGAAAATGTGTGGCTAAGTCTGGAACCAATGTTGTCAGAGGAGACTCATATCCTATATCTCTCCTTGTGAATCGGAGAAATACAACTTGGAAAAGACTAAAGTGAATATCACTCATCATTGTCATGAATCATGACTATATTTACTGTGGCCATGGATCCACCCTGGGTTAATGTTAGCCCTCTTCCTGTGCTGGAGGTGTATTTTCCACTACCCCAGCCAGGAGGGGCGCTACATTCACCTTATGCACTGGTCAGTAACATTAAAGCCATGGTCACAGTGAACAGATGGGAGTCAGTATGGGGGCCATATGTTTTAACTACTAACTGTTGATCACTGTCATTTGACAATGATCACCTAATAAGACAATGTTGCCTCAATATTGCTTTACAATAAAACTCTGTCTTTCATCTTATCTAAATATGGACAGGAAGATAGATAAGACTGGTACAGTGTGCTGAAACATTTTATAGCATTCAATAGAAATATGAAATTACTTTTAAAATAGATAAAGACTTAAGATCACTCTGGTTGCAAAGACAAGAATTGACCTCCAGCTGTATTGGGCATAGGCAGCAGAATAAACACTGGTGTGACACAAAAACCACTACAAGATGGGACTTTCAATTCGGAAAAATGATCTAGAAACTGTTGGAAGAATTCACAAAATTCCACCAGGGATAGAGTAAAAAAAGTATAAATTAATTTCCCCTCTGACATGGAAATGGTACGGTCCACATGTCAGTTACAGCCAGGCTGTTATTTGACAGTTCCATTCCTCTCCTGGGCTTTTCTCCCCCTTTTCTCCAGCGAAATTCATGCACAAAAAATTCAATGTCAGTCTGCCGTTAAATCCCAAATACCAGAAAAATCTCCAGCTCTATGCCAATGTTATTAACCAGTAAACACAAGTGCTTATAGCGGGATGACAGCACAATTTTTTAAAGAGAACCCTTCACATATTTTTATTATAGCACTGGGATTACATTTAATTATGCTATATATAGAATCTCCTAGTTGGCAATTTTTAGGAAGATTTACGAGTTATAAGGGATTAATATTCTATGGTGTACAAGGGCAGAGAAAGCAATGGATTTCACAGATCATCTTTTTAATGAAAACTTAAAACCAAATAACTGCACTTAAAGCTGAACTCCGAGCAGAAATTGTTATCATTACTTGTCATTACTTGTCATTACTTGCCTTTATGCAATTTCTCCAAGTTTTCAAATGCAAGTGTTCCCCAACTGAAAAAATCCCATTGGGAAGCAGTCATTAGAAGGGCTTTTTTTTCTTCCATTTAGTAAGGCCTCATGAACACTGAAGCTGCCAAACACCCATGAGTGGATGAGCGCCCAAACGCTTGTTGCACCTAAAAGCATTTTTAGAGCTGCTCTTCTCCTGTCAGATTAAAGGCGTTCAGAAGGGCCAAGTGTACATGAGGCCTAAAGCCCCGTACACATGCGTGCAATGGTTGTAAAACCAAACGTCCAACTTTGGACCAAGTTGGATGTTGGCTGTTGTGTCTCGCGTACTGACATGAACTAAGCAATTGTACAACCAAGCCTAACGTGGTGATGTGCTACGAGCTTATATCGAGGAAGTTCAGGTGAATGTAACTTGTGAATTAGGATAGTAGTTTCCCAGAACGGACACTTCTGGGCATTCCTGACTTCTGAGCATGGACCAACTTCTCTGTACACACGGTACAACAGTCGTACAACCAAAGTTTTCTAGTCTGCTCATCCAACTTCAGTTGTACAGCCGTTGTACGACGGCTGTTCTAATCGCGCGTACTAACGGTCGGATGATTATACAATAAGCTGGTTGTACGACCGTTGCTGTACAACTGTTGTACTGTGTGTATGGGGATTTAGACCTAAGTCTGCCAAGCCCACTATTCCCCCAGCCAATGGGCTTGTAAAATCACCTGTGTCATACTATTTTCAGTGACATAATTACAGTATCTCACAAAAGTGAGTACACCCCTCACATTTTTGTTAATATTTTATTATATCTTTTCATGTGACAACACTGAAGAAATTACACTTTGCTGCAATGCAAAGTAGTAAGTATACAGCTTGTATAACAGTGTAAATGTGCTGTCCCCTCAAAATAACTCAACACACAGCCATTAATGTCTAAACCGCTGGCAACAAAAGTGAGCACACCCCTAAGTGAAATGTCCAAATTGGGCCCAAAGTGTCAATATTTTGTGTGGCCACCATTATTTTCCAGCACTGCCTTAACCCTCTTGGCATGGAGTTTACCAGAGCTTCACAGGTTGCCACTGGAGTCCTCTTCCACTCCTCCGTGACAACATCACGGAGATGGTGGATGTTAGAGACCTTGTGCTCCTCCACCTTCCGTTTGAGGATACCCCACAGATGCTCAGGGTTTAGGTCTGGAGACATGCTTGGCCAGTCCATAACCTTTATCCTCAGCTTCTTTAGCAAGGCAGTGGTTGTCTTGGAGGTGTGTTTGGGGTCGTTATCATGTTGGAATACTGCCCTGCGGCCCAGTCTCCGAAGGGAGGGGATCACACACTGCTTCAATATGTCACAGTACATGTTGGCATTCATGGTTCCCTCAATGAACTGTAGCTCCCCAGTGCCAGCAGCACTCATGCAGCCCCAGACCAAGACACTCCCCCCACCATGCTTGACAGTAGGCAAGACACACTTGTCTTTGTACTCTTCACCTGGTTGCCACCCCACATACTTGACACCATCTGAACCAAATACGTTTATCTTGGTCTCATCAGACCACAGGACATGGTTCTAGTAATCCATGCCATTAGTCTGCTCGTCTTCAGCAGACTGTTTGTGGGCTTTCTTGTGCATCATCTTTAGGAAAGGCTTCTTCTGGGATGACATGGCATGCAGACCAATTTGATGCAGTGTGCAGCACATGGTCTGAGCACTGGCAGGCTGACTCCCCACCCCTTCAACCTCTGCAACAATGCTGGCAGTACTCATACATCTATTTCCAAAAGGCACCTTCTGGATATGATGCTGAGCACGTACACTCAACCCCTTTGGTCGACCATGGCGAAGCCTGTTCTGAGTGGAACCTGTCCTGTTAAACCGCTGTATGGTCTTGGCCACCGTGCTGCAACTCAGTTTAAGGGTCTTGACAATATTCTTATAGCCTAGGCCATATTTATGTAGAGCAACAATTCTTTTTTTTCAGATCCTCAGAGAGTTCTTTGCCATGAGGTGCCATGTTGAACTTCCAGTGAACAATATGAGTGAGAGCGATAACACCAAATTTAACACACCTGCTCCCCATTCACATCTGAGACCTTGTAACACTAACGAGTCACATGACACCGGGGAGGGAAAATTGCTAATTCGGCCCAATTTGGACATTTTCACATAGAGGTGTACTCACTTTATTTGCCAGTGGTTTAGAAATGAATGGCTGTGTGTTGAGTTATTTTGAGGGGACAGCAAATTTACACTGTTATACAAGCTGTACACTCACCTCTTTACATTGTAGCAAAGTGTCATTTATTCAGTGTAGTCACATGAAAAGATATAATAAAATATTTACAAAAATGTGAGGGGTGTACTCACTTTTGTGAGATACTGTACATCGGTATATTGGGAGACTCTCCAGACTGAGAAGCTCACAACCATTGCATCATTTGATAGGCAGAAGGCAATGAATGGTAAGTTTTAATATAGCCACTTACCCCCAATCCCACCTAGATTCATACCATTTACAAGTACAAATCCCATTGCACCGCAATGTAAGCAGAAGTGACAATGCCACTTGCTTAAAGTAAGACTATAGGAAAAAACTTTTGTTTAATTTTGGATAGCGTAAGGCAGTGGTCTCCATACTGTAATGTGGCCCTTTGCTTGACTATCTGGTCCTTGGTCCTCCCACTGACACAACAATGAGGCAGCATTCTTTTCGTTGACACCAACAGTGAGGTATTATTCCTCCCACTGACACCAACAATGGGGTACTGTTTCTTTCACAGACACCAATGATGGGATGCTGTTCCTCCTTCTACTGATCACAGTCGTTATGTCATTTTTTTTTTAGCTTCACTGGCCACCAAGCCTGAGGCCCTTTGTTTAGAAAGTTTGGAGAATCCTGGCGTAAGAGATGGTTATATCCCATGTAATTGTTTTTTTTTTTTTTTTTTGCTATCTGTGGAAATTTCTCCTTCATTTTCTGCCCCATTGCCAAAACAGGACGTAAGAGGCAATACCTCCAAAGTGAAGGGAATCCTTATGTGTCACCAGGGTCAAAAGAGCTAATGTCCCCATTGTAAGATTTCCCCTCCATTCATGTTCTGGGGACAACTCACAATTTGGTATTTTCTATCACTTTCTTTCTCAGCGATACTAGTAAATCGGACAAATAGAGAGGACAAATCTTTCTGATGGGGGCAAATACAGCACCAAAAACCTGACAGGTATTCTAATCCCTCTCCACTCTATCCAAAGGCAGAAAAAAAATGTTTTGCCTTTGATTATACTTCAATATTTCCTTCGGGTGCTCTGCCATAGATGCTCTTTCTCGGCTGAAGTTATGAATTCACAGGATTGAAAGAAATATTTTTCTAATACACTGGGAAATTGTCATCTATAAAATGTGCACATTCAGAATATACATATATTACAGAAGTTATGCTTCAAATTTACTAGTATCCCAGAATTCAGATTTAAAATAGAAGATTCTGGGATAAAGCATGTAAACAGATTGATTCAGCTTTATAGAAAGCTAATGGTGCCTGTATGTCTACACTGCCAGCCAAAAGAGGGAAGAACATGAAATACAAAATACATTAGGAGACTGCTGGGGACTCTTAGGGGCAGATTTACTAAAGGCAAATAAACTGTGCACTTTGCATGTGCAATTGCACTCTGTAAGAGCAGTTGCTCCAGAGCTTGGTAAATGAGATGAAGGTCTGCTGACGTCCATCATCCAATCATGTACAAGCAAAAATACTGCATGTGATTGGGTATCCTTTGCAAAGTGAGGCTTTGTCTCATTTACTAAGCTCTGAAGCAACTGCACTTGCAAAGTGCACAGTCTATTTGCCTTTAGTAAACCCATCCCATGATCTGATAAACTGTGTCCCAGACAAAGAGAAAAGGAGCCCAACTGTCATCCCAAAAAGATCAAAGTAGTGTCTGAGGTTGTGACGAAAGGGCAGTGCGCTGAAAATACACAAGAGGGAGTTTTATTTTTCCAGGTATCAAACTAAGCTCATTTTGTGGTAGCATGGAACACAGATAATTTCCCTTATGGACAAAGTTTGTTTTACGGGTTTAAAATGGACCTGAACTAATAAAAATGAAGAATTGCTATGTTATAGGGAACATCTAGATATGTTAAATGTGCTTGAGCAGTACCCAAAAATGTACCCTTTGCAAGGACATTATCCTGAAAAATAGTGGCACACTTCCTATGCCTACTTCTATGCCTATGGCTTCATAGCTCTACAGTATCAGATCTAAGGCGTTGCTGCCTCTGACCATTAGTCTTACAAGATTTGGGATGAGAGTTGCTGATGTTACTTCTGTGCAACTCATTGTCCTTCTTGCTGGAAATGAAGCTGTAGATGAGGATCTGGAGACAAGCATCGTCCTGCTTCTGCTTCATTCATTCTGTAGATACTGAATGTGCTTTCTGAATTTGTCCTAGTGCGTCTTGATTTTTTGCTCTATCAGTCATCAGAAGGACAGCTCATACATGAGGAAGCATGCCTCCACCAAAAGACCAGCAGCAGAGGGACCACAGACAATACTGGTGACTTGTTCTTTGCCTTTCTGAGCATGCCTTCCTCAATTTAGATAAAGTTAATGAGATTTAGTGAACTTGGGGCCAATTTACTAAAGTGGAAGGTACAGTGAAGACAAGTGAACCTATTTTCAATTCAAACATCAATTCGAGTGTAGGAGCAAACTGTATGTCTGATGGGTACACAGGTCCACTTCACACATCAGTACATTAGGTACACTTGGCACTTCAAATCAAAAAATGATGCTTAGTAAATTTCTCATTCCTCCTTTCTTATTCTAACAGTCCTATGTAATTTTCAACTTTGCTGAAAGTCTAAACCTAGCCCAGCACAAGCGATCATCCATCACATCCCACAATGTAATGCAATGCAGGTGCATCTCAATCACTTGCGGAGACACCTTCAGTTCATTTTGGAATTCGGCAGGTATTTAAAGTTATTGAGTGTTATCTACAAGCACTGAATATTAACTACCATCCAAACATAAGGTTTATCAACATAATGTTTATGGATACTACAGTTTTACATCTGTATATAAAGTGTAACAAGAGGAAATATGATGAGTACGGACGAAGTTTGTATTTGCAGTTATCATGGGCTTGCATCAAGTCCCTGGGATTTGCAAAGTTCTCAAATTGAGTACTTTTGGCCAAAAAGTTTGTAAGTTCACACCAAAAATAAGGAACAACATAAAATGCAATGCATAGTTTTTGCACCTCCTACAACCCTCTCACACTGTGTAAGTATCTTATGAGAGGCTGACCTTCCACAGCAATAAACCAAGCCTCCTAACATAGATATGCCAAGGTTATCTTTAAGAGGCTAGGCATATTAGAAAGTCTTATGCCTAGTACACATGATCAGAAAATTGGATGGAAACTACAACTTTTAAAGCGATCGTAAAATAATATGATTGTTAGTACACAGCTTTCGAGAGACGATCACGTCCGTTCATGTGAAATTGACAAACACAAAAGTTTTTCACGTACGATACCAGAACAAACTATTTTCATTTAATCAGTACAGTATTGGTCCGAAAAAAATCAGAAGACCAAGACCACGAGTGCTTGGAAACGAAACAATACATTACAATACAATACATTACATCACTTCCGAAGTTGTATTCTGTAGTACGTGAATTTTTGTAACTTTAGTAACCTCTTCATTTTCGATATGAGACTAGCATGCAAAAAAAACCCAGACGATCGTTTGTCCGATATTCTTATCGTGTGTGTGAGGCTCTACAGTAGCTGCAGCTTGATATAATCCCACATGTGCTGTTGCATTGAGCCTTGAGTTCTCTCACTTCCTGTGCATGCCTATTGGTCCGTGAGAAAAGAAATATCACAGCACTGGGCCAATAGTGGACAAGACAGAAGATGCCGGGCCAATGGGCCAATCTCCTACCTAAAATTGCATAATGAGCAATTTGTGAGGTCTTTGGGTGCGATTAAAAAAAGTCAAACCTACAGGCAGAAAATTTGGAGGTGTCCATTACTCCATTCCAATGGTTGTTTAGCAACCAAATACAGAAGATGTGGGACAGCAATTCTGTAGTTTGTTACAATTATGCAATTGTCATAAAATGCATACTTTATGCTGGCTAGTTATTTTATAAAGTTATTGAAGGCCATATGTTAAACGGAATAGAAAATCTGAGGAATGTGTTTAGACTGCCCAAAAATTCTACGCAAATGTTTGGAGGTAGAGAATATGTTTGTGAATGTTTATTCAGGTCATGGTCTAGTTCTTTAGTAGTTAGTCACAATCAACGGAACTTTTTCTATAATGTTGTTCATCCAAGCTGCTTCTTCAGTTCTAATGAGTGTCAGGAACATACCCAGCACTTATAGCCAAATCGGTAACTCAGTCACCTTAATCTTACCACCAAGTACTGTAACGTGTCAAGGCAGGTGCTGATTGTCTAAGAACATGATGAGAACTTTTGTGACCAATCTATTTTTTTTACACCATACAGTCACCATGGTACCATGAAGTCTGGGGCAATTGTGATCTGTCCAAATTAACCGCTTAACAACCGGGCCATGTACTTGTACGTCCTCGTCTTTGAGCCCTGATATCTGAATGATGCCGGCACCTATATGCATCATTCAGATATCATTTTAATCCGCCGGCGATTCTCTGCACCATGAGAATGATCATAGCGGCAGTTCAGCCGCTTGATCGTTCTTATCGGCAACGGGAGGGGACGCTCCCCCCTCCTGTCGTCCTCCAGTGCTTCTCCCGGGCCGCCCGTGCCATCAGCGGCCCAGAGAACAGATCCATCGCCGGCAGAAGTTGAGCATAGAGGTGACTGATGACCAGATGGTCATCAGTCATCTCTATGCACCTCGGAAGTCCGGGCGTGACGTATGACGTCACGTCCAGGTCACGTGATGTAAACAATGTCGGTGAACTCGGCTGAAAAGACCAAGATCGCTGATTTTTTTCTGATCTCGATCTCTCCAACCTAGAGGAGAGACGTGGGGCCTTATTGACTCCATATCTCTCCATAAAGAGTACCTGTCACACAATATTCCTATTACAGGGGATGTTTACATTCCTTGTAATAGGAATAAAAGTGATAAAAAAAAAATGTAAAGAAAAGGTGTAAAAATAAAAAAATAAAGGTAAAATAAATAATAATAATAAAAAAAGTGCCCCGTCCCCGCGAGCTCACGCATAGAAGCGAACGCATATATAAGCCCCGCCCACATATGTAAACGGTGTTCAACTCATACATCCCCAATATTCTGCATGGTCTTTGAACTATGGCAAGCTGAATTATATTGGCTTTTGGTTAAGCCAGCCCCTCATTGTAAAAGGGGGGAGCGACCTAATGTCAGTGAATTGGAAGCTGATGTAGGGAGAGCATAGTACAAATTGGCAAACTGCATAAGAAGATATTAGGGTCAGTTAGGGAAATGCACTTAAATTCTAGTTGCAAGCTCTTAGGGCAATCCACTACTTGCCACCTTTTATTGTTTTTAGTTATTGGGGCCTCTTTGTCTTTTATCTTATTTTGTGGTGGATTTGAGGTCAGCAGTCAATTTTAGCTGTTGTCCTGTCCAAAACAACCTTTTTGCTGAAAGGATTCCCATTTAAAAAAGAGCTTTTTTTCTGGTATTTTGGAGTTTTCATTTATTTTAGGGAGTTTAGTTTCGATAGGGTCCTTATCTTAGGTAAAAAAACGTATTTTTTCTTGCCGTAAGACTTCCTTTAAAAACGTCCCTTTTTTCTGCAGTGGTACTTAGGGATTTTCACTTACTTGTTACTGACCATCTGTTTTCAGAACTGCCTTTTGTTTGCAGCACGCTAATGCATTTGTTTGAAAGAAAAAGATAACTACAAAACAAAAATAGTGTGCACCTAAACCACCCATATTAAAGCACTCATATTCTCCAAACTCCCCTATGCCCATAAATAAAATAAAAGTTAGGCATACACAAATTAGGCTATTATCTCTTATTAAGCCTAGGTTCACACTTCTGCGGTCTTGAAATCGTGAAAGTTCAGCTGAACTTGCACAATTTCATACCCGCATGTCAGTCTGACTTCGGAGGCGATTTCAGAGACATTTCTGCACAGATGTCTATTGAAATCGCACCCAAAGTCGCCAAAAGTAGTACAGAAACGACTTTTGGGAATCAGTGCGGTGCCGCAAAGTTGCACCGCAATGGACGGTATCATTGCCGACAATAACATGTCATGATATGTCAAATCGTATGCCAAATCGCATCAATGTGAACCTAGGCTAAAATTGTCTTACTGCTGGCCCATTTTTCACTGCTGTATCCTCTGCAGTATCCTAATTCTTGTAGTAAAGCCTCAGGCTGTGCTCTTTGTTTTTGTAAATTTGGCATAGCCTTGCACATTAAAATGTTTCTGCTGCAGGCCAGTTTTACACTGCTGTGTCATCTGTGGTCTCTTAAAATGGTATTAATTCCAAAAACAAACATTTATTATCCACTTCAGCTCCGGAAGATTTATCCCTCTTCAAGACCAGACCTTTTTTGCGATACGGCACTGCGTTACTTTAACCGCTTGCCGACCTCTGGTCGGCAATTGACGGCGACAAGGTGGCTCCATTGCGCAAATCGCCGTCATATGACGGCGGCTGCGAGATCGAGCCCAGTGAGCGCGCGCCGCCGGAGGCACGCCTGCGCGCTCACTGTGTCCGGGGAGGGCCAGGGAGCGATGCCCCCCCCGGAGTGAAAGAACGGAGGTCCGTGTAAGTAAACACAGACCTCCGTTCTGAGAGGGGGGAAGGGCTGTGATCACAGCCTTCCTTTACATGGAAGCTGTGATCACTTCCCTTCCCCAGCTAGGGCAGTCCCCCCACAGTTAGAACACGCCCAGGGAACATAGTTAACCCTTAGAGCGCCCCCTGCAGGTTAACCCCTTTACTGCCAATGGCATTTACACAATAATCAGTGCATTTTTATAGCACTGATCGCTGTATAAATGCCAATGGTCCCAAAAAAGTGTCAAAATGTTCCGACATGTCCGCTGAAATATCGCAGTACCGCTAAAAATCGCAGATCGCCGCCATTACTAGTAAAAAATAAAAAAAAAAATAAAAACCCCAGAAATGAATTCTCATCATCCGTAAACGTGACCACTTTTGCGCAAACCAATCAATAAACGCCGATTGCGATTTTTTTTTATCACAAATATGAGGAAGAATATAAATCGGCCAAAACCGATGAAAATAAATTTTTTTTATATTTTTTTTTGGATTTGTATTTTAGCAAAAAGTAAGAAATTTGGGTTTTTTTTGCAAAATTGTCGCTCTTCTTTTGTTTATAGCGGCGATCAGAAATGACGCAGCGGTGATCAAATACCACCAAAAGAAAGCTCTATTTGTGGGAAAAAAAGGACGCAAATTTTGTTTGGGTACAACGTCGCACGACCGCGCAATTTTCAGTTAAAGCGACGCAGTGCCGAATCGCAAAAAGGGCTCTGGTCCTAAAGGGGGAAATCCTTCCGGGGCTGAAGTGGTTTACTGACAATTGCACTGTCATGCAACACTGTACCCAAATAACATTTTGGTCCTTTTTTTATCCTCGAATAGAGCTCTCTTTTGGGGGTATTTGATCACCTCTGCGGTTTTTATTTTTTGCACTATAAACAAAAAACGACCAACAATTTTGAAAAAAAAAAACAATATTTTTTACTTTCTGCTATAAAACATATCCAATATAAAATGTAAACAATCTAATTTCTTCATCAATTTAGGCCAATACAGTATCTCACAAAAGTGAGTACACCCCTCACATTTTTGTAAATATTTTATTCTATCTTTTCATGTGACAACACTGAAGAAATGACACTTTGCTACAATGTAAAGTAGTGAGTGTACAGCTTGTATAACAGTGTAAATTTACTGTCCCCCTTAAAATAACTCAACACACAGCCATTAATGTCTAAACTGCTGGCAACAAAAGTGAGTACACCCCTAAGTGAAAATGTCCAAATCGGACCCAATGAGCCGTTTTCCCTCCCTGCTGTCATGTGACTCGTTAGTGTTACAAGGTGTGACTGGGGAGCAGGTGTATTAAATTTGGTGTTATCGCTCTCACTCTCTCACTGGCAGTTCAACATGGCACCTCAAGAACTCTCTGAGTATCTGAAATAAAGAATTGTTGCTCTACATAAAGATGGCCTAGGTTATAAGAAGATTGCTAAGACCCTGAAACTGAGCTGCAGCACGGTGGCCAAGACCATACAGCGGTTTAACAGGACAGATTCCACTCAGAACAGGCTTCGCCATGGTCGACCAAAGAAGTTGAGTGCACATGCTCAGCGTCCTATCCAGAGGTTGCCTATGGGAAATAGATGTATGAGTGCTGCCAGCATTGCTGCAGAGGTTGAAGGGGTGGGGGGGTCAGCCTGTCAGTGCTCAAACTATACGCCACACACTGCATTAAAAAAAGAATTGTTGCTCTACATAAATATGGCCTAGGCTATAAGAATATTGTCAAGACCCTTAAACTGAATTGCAGCACGGTGGCCAAGACCATACAGCGGTTTAACAGGACAGGTTCCACTCAAAACAGGCTTCGCCATGGTCAACCAAAGGGGTTGAGTTTACGTGCTCAGCGTCATATCCAGAAGGTGCCTTTTGGAAATAGATGTATGAGTACTGCCAGCATTGCTGCAGAGGTTGAAGGGGTGGGGAGTCAGCCTGTCAGTGCTCAGACCATGCGCTGCACACTGCATCAAATTGGTCTGCATGCCATGTCATCCCAGAAGGAAGCCTTTTCTAAAGATGATGCACAAGAAAGCCCACAAACAGTTTGCTGAAGACAAGCAGACTAAGGTCATGGATTACTGGAACCATGTCCTGTGGTCTGATGAGACGAGGATAAACTTATTTGGTTCAGATGGTGCCAAGCAAGTGTGGCAGCAACCAGGTGAGGAGTACAAAGACAAGTGTGTCTTGACTACAGTCAAGCATGGTGGTGGGAGTGTCATGGGCTGGGGCTGCATGAGTGCTGCTGGCACTGGGGAGCTACAGTTCATTGAACCATGAATGCCAACATGTACTGTGACATACTGAAGCAGAGCATGATCCCCTCCCTTCAGAGACTGGGCCGCAGGGCAGTATTCCAACATGATAACGACCTCAAACACACCTCCAAGACGACCATTGCCTTGCTAAAGAAGCTGAGGGTAAAGGTGATGGACTGGCCAAGCATGTCTCCAGACCTAAACCCTATTGAGCGTCTGTGGGGCATCCTCAAACAGAAGGTGGAGGAGTGCAAGGTCAGGTTAAGGCAGTGCTGGAAAATAATGGTGGCCACACAAAATATTGACACTTTGGGCCCAATTTGGACATTTTCCCTTAGGGGTGTACTCACTTTTGTTGCCAGCGGTTTAGACATTAATGGCTGTGTGCTGTGTTATTTTGAGGGGACAGCAAATTTACACTGTTATACAAGCTGTACACTCACTACTTTACATTGTAGCAAAGTGTCATTTCTTCAGTGTTGTCACATGAAAAGATATAATAAAATATTTACAAAAATCTGAGGGGTGTACTCACTTTTGTGAGATACTGTATATGTATTATGATTCATATTTTTGGTAAAAAAATACCAATAAGCGTATATTGATTGGTTTGTGCAAAAGTTATAGCATCTACAATCTATGGGATATATTTATGGAATTTGTATTTATTTATTTTACTAGTAATGGTGGTGATCAGCGACTTATAGCAGGTCTGCAATATTGCGGCAAGCAAATTGAACACCTAACTGACATTTTTGACACTTTTTTGGGAACCAGTGACACTAATACAGTGATCAGTGCTAAAAATATGCACGGTCACTGTACTTATGACACTGGCTGGGAAGGGGTTAACATCGGGGGTGATCAAAGGGTTAACTGTGTGCCTAGTTGGTGATTCAGTGTAGTGGGCGAGGTGCTTTTAATAGTGGAAGGCATGGAACGGTGCTCCTGCTTTACAGAAACAACAGGATCCATGCCTTCTGTACTGACAGAGCGGCAATCTGCCTTGTTTGATCTCCGTTCTGCCTCTGTACCGAACGATCAGTGGGTGCCGGCAGACATCAGGTCTGCGGGACCCTCTTATAAGTTTCTGCTGTGTAGATTCACAGCACCCGATACCAGGAAGTGCAGGATCACATATATATACGTGATCCTGCAAAGCGCGACCACCCTGTAACAGTAAATGTGCTATAGGCCGGTCAGCAAGTATTTCAATTACAGCTTATCGATTCTTAGATGTGATGGCTGCATTTATTTTCTTTTTTGGGCTTTCTTTCTTTTTATTTTCACCTGGTGATCTGGCCAGTAAGTCTGTTGTTTTTCAAAAGAACAGTCTGTCCTGCAAATGTATCAGTTAGAGAATTGAGACAACCCGTTTACCACGGACAGGGGTGCTTACAATGATCAACTTTTATTTATTTATGTAACAGTTTTAGCTTCAATTTGTTTAGTGTATTTAAATCTGCCTTTAAATCCTCCAGATTAAGAATTCTGCTGCCCAAATATGCCACTGTGCTCCTTTATCCAGAGTGGGAGCACTCCAATACAGGAGGTGTGCTACTGGCTACTGGATCACCAGGTAAAAACAGAGGGAACAAATCTAAAAAAGAAAACAAATGCAGCCACCACATCTAATGATTGGTAAGCATCTTTTTGGTTTTGGGTGTAATATGGCTTTAATTCTCGTAGTAAAACACCTACCTTTATTTCCTTTCACCCTATTCTATTACCAATTGCTTTCAAATGTTACACTATACTGTACTGCAGTCTCTTAATTCTTAATGAGAGATTGATAGAAATCTGCCAGCGGCAGGACAGTTTTGTATCAGTGAGAACAGGGACAGACACAGAGAATTACTGGCCAACTTTTATCTGCCAATCAATGCTGGTCCATTACCATTTAAAAATAAAAAGAAACCAAAAAAAAAAAAAAAGGTGTCACTGCTAAAGCCACTTGTAAAAAAGACTTTGTTTCAAACTGAAATAAATCAGATTAGGGTACGGCTGCTGTATGTAAGCTGAGCTAATTGCAAAGGAAAAAATCAATTCCCCAGCCAAATATGCACTGCCAGCATACGCCTGATGCTGTTTTCTTATAGGTCCATTCACACCATACAGCACATAAAAGCTCATGTGTGTTGATGTGCATTAACCACTTCAGCCCCAGAAGGATTTACCCCCTTCCTGATCAGAGCACGTTTTGCAGCACTGCATTGCTTTAACTGACAATTGCGCCTTCGTTGAAAATTGACATCCTTTTTTTTCTCACAAATAGAGCTTTCTTTTGCTGGCATTTGATCTCCTCTGCGGTTTTTATTTTTTGCGCTATAAACAAAAAAAAGAGCGACAATTTTGAAAAAATACAATATTTTTTTACTTTTTGTTATAATAAATATCCTAAAAAAAATATAAAAAACAAATTTATTCATCAGTTTAGGCCAATATATATTCTTCTACATCTGTGGTAAAAAAAATCCCAATAGGCGTATATTGATTGGTTTGCGCAAAAGTTGCCACGTTTACAAACTATGAGAATTAATTTATGGAGTTTTTACCATTTTTTTTTACTAGTAATGGCGGTGATCTGCGATTTTTATCGGGACAGCAACATTGCCGCGGACATGTCGGACATTTTTGACACTTTTTTGGGACCATTGACATTTATACAGCGATCAGATCTAAAAATAGCCACTGATTACTGGGTAAATGTCACTGGCAGGGAAGGGGTTAACCTGCAGGGGGAGATCTAGGGGTTTACTGTGTTCTAAGTGTGTGGGGGCTGGGCTGGCCAGGGCATGACAGATCTAACTGATCCCAGTGACAGGGAACAGTAGATCACTGTCATGTCGCCTGTCAGAACGGGGAACCGTCGTGTATACATTGGCGGTTCCCCGTTCTTCCTCTGTAGTAGGTGATCGTGGGTTGCCGGCAGACATCGAGTCCGCCCGACCCACAGCCCTACTCACGGAGCGCGGCAGGCCTGAGAGCGCACTGCCGGCAACTGCGGCTGCACTGATCGCCGTTCATACACGGCGATCTGCGCAGCGTAACCACTTTGTCGCCGTATATCCACGCAAAACAGTCGGCAAGTGGTTAAACACGCTCTTTCACGCATATTACATTACATTGCATTTTTATGTGTGTTGCCATGCATTTTTATGTCATTCTTGGTGAAGTGACATGTCCCTGGAAGGGTCAAAATCTAACAATAATTTAACCACTTCTCGCCCGGCTGTCATTTGTCCATAGGCTTTGTCTAGATGGCTTTCCTATGCTGAGTGGACGTCATATAAAGTCCTCTCAGGAAGTGCTGATTGGGCGGCCTCGGGGCCACGCAGACGCACGATCTGCCACCGGCCATGTCCATTGGACACCACAGCCGATGACTGATCAGAGTACCGGCCCGCTGCTGGTACCATGTGTTCACAGCACCGGGTCACAGCAGGTCACGTGACAGTTGTACACAATGGATGACTTCCTTTCTTGCCATCCATTGTTTCCAACTCTGTTGCTAGCTGTGATTGGTCAATTTGATCACATGATACAGACAGGTCCAATCACCATGTGCATCACCTGTACCATGTGATTAGCTTTGACCAATCACAGCTAATCACAACAAAACAGACTGAATGTTTCAGTTTCATTCAGTAAAATGTTTGCTTATAGCAATGTAATACACTGCTATAAGCAAACTGTGCAAAAAAAAAAAAAAATCCTGATCACTTCCTCAGAGTAGTAAAATGTTACTATGGTAACATTATATTGCTGTGATCACAGTGTATTAGAAAAAAAAATTGTAAAAAAAAAAAAAGTAATTACAAAAAAAAAACAAAAAAAAACGTTTTTTTTGTTGCTTGTACTGTCACCAGTCAGTGTCCCTTCAAAAAAACCGCCATGCCTTTTACTAAATACTTTGGACTGTCTACTTTCTAAAACAAGGTCATTTGGGGGATATTTGTACAGTCCTGGTATTTTAGAGCCTCAAGAATGAGATAGGCCAGTACATCAGGATTGATTAGTTTATATATATATATATATATATATATATATATATATATATATATACACACACCCATAAGTGTGCACCCAAAGCTTAAACACACATACCTATCTTGGGGCAAGGAATGGGAAGGGAAGTACTCTGTGCTGAGTGGCTTCCTGTTCCTTCACAAACTGAAGCATAGGACACAGTCTCCTATGCTTCAGTTATGAATGGACACAGTGAGTAAGTGTGTTTACTGTGTTCATTTGGAAAATGAAGGGGCTGGTAAATTACATATTTACTAGCCCTGGGCCTTCCCCTGCTCTCCATTCTGAAATATCCCCCCCAGCAGCCGGGGAGAGAGGAGAGGAAGAAAGCCAGCAGCACTGCATAGCCTGGGGGGGGGGGGGGGGGGGC